>JAPYZE010001047.1:0-43394 GCA_030522805.1 Leptomastidea abnormis
GAAGAGTCGTTTAAAGAATGCTCTGCGTCTGTTTTGATCGAGCAAAATATACGATTGTCTTTTTATTTTTATATTTAAGATAAAATAAAAGTCTTAAAGTATGTATATATCTGAAATAGAAAAGACCTAACTTTCGGTCACTATATTTTAGAAAGTTAGGCGCAACCTTCAATATAACCTGTAATGCGGAAGTATGTACATACCGCTTAGAAAGTGAGGAAAAATAGTTGCGAGATACATATAATACAAATGGTTGGTTTTTGAACACAATACGCATTCCGATTAGTTAAAACAAGTATTGAAAAAAAAAAAACAGCAGATTCATTCCAATAATATTTTGTAAAACGCGGTAATGTTTAATAATCTTTAACAACTCCAATGGATTCCAAGTAAAACTTTCGATTGCGCAAAAAAAAAAAAAAAATAACGTATTATATTACCGAAGTGGAAAATCTTATCGTTAAATAAAACTGAGTATGTTTTAAATTTAGCAATATATATTAAAAGCTCGCTTACTACGCTGATATAATACACGTATAAAATATAATTTATCGATATATTTTGCAATTGTTACTGCATTTTAATTATTTTTAACAAAATTTATTAATTTGGCCGAGACAAAAAGCAAATCAGGTGATGTAAAGTGTACAAGACGTGAAAATCTTTCTCTTACAGATTCAAGGGATGTAATAAAAAGAAAAATACCGACTTTAAGTTTTTGGATCACTATATCTTATTCCGGATGATAAAATGTTATTTTCCAAATAACATTTCTCTCGATATTCTGCCTCTATTTTTTTCCCAAACTTAAAACGATTTTCAGAGAACAGAACTCCAGCACAAGGAAGAAAAAAAATAAAAGAATAAGAAACGTTGTTGGCAAGATTTCGCAATAGCCAACAAGGAAAAATCTTTATTTCAACTTTGAACATAATAAGAATCTATAACTATATGTGTAATCTAGAAAAACAAGTATTATTTTTAGGATCTTAAGTAATTCTTTTTATCTTCAATACAGGTTAGCAAATAAAAAAATCAAATAATTTTAATATTTAAATAGTTACGAGTATTTCACCTCACGTATTATACGATAAGTACAATACTTCAAACATTTTCATTTACTCAACTTACAATTATTATGATTATTATAAACCAACTTATTTTAAAATATCTTACCAATAATAATAATACTACAACTTAAACTTACTAATAAGATATTCAAAAAATAATAATACAATCACAATATCGCATTACCAGTTCAACCCAAAAAATAAAAATCTTTTCAACTTAACGTAGCATTAACTCCTCCCTCTTATACATTAAATGACGGTAAGATATTCTGAATGAACGAAAACCCTTCCTTCCTTCCTTATACACACATACATATACACATACATTGACAAACCAAAACTTCCCATCATCATCGTCATCATCTTCCTTTCCCCTATATTCTCAAGCTTTAAACCCCCACAGGACAAATACATACATACATACATACACATATCCCAAAAGGAAGCATTAAATCCCAAGTTGAGGGGGTAGAATATAGTTTGTGTGTGTGGAACATATATATACGTGCAGTGCAGATCCAAAATTGAGAAACTTATAAGCGTATAGAAATCGACCGACAGGGAGAGTAAAAGCAGTAGGCCCAAGGGAGAGTGAGTGAGAGGAAGAGAAAGCCCTTTAGTCGAAGAAAACGAAGCAGAGAGCCGAAAGGTATATATAGCTTGAATGTAAGGTCAGGGCCGAGGCGAGCCGTCACCGTCAGCCGGTGGTGGTGGTAGTAATGGTAGTGGTAGTGGTGGTGGTGGTGGTGGTAAGGCACACACCTGGCGCGCGCCAGGTAGCAAGTGAGACAGAGCTATATAAAGTCCGGTCCTGTGTGTACACTTTTACCAATGTATATAGATATATAGGTACAAATACATGTGTATTATAACAGTTGCATGGACACACATATACATACATACATCGGCTATTGTGTTCGCGTATATTCTCGAACGCATATATAGTAGGGAAGGGAGGAATGGCCTCACAAACTTAAGTGAGTGTGTAGGTATATGTATGTTGCTGAGCGCTGCACCGGCCCCTAAAGAGAAATCGACTATGATGGGTGTATATGTATGTATACATGTAAGGGACGACGTGTAATACTTGTATTCTGTTTCCGATATTTGGTATATATATATACAACAAAGCTATTATGACTGTTCAATCTTAAGACATTAGGCTGTCTGTGAAATCGAAGTGTTAATCAAAATTGTACTAATAATTTATGAGAATTATATTATATCCGGTTAAAAGAACAGTTTTTAACCACTTTGAATTAAATTATAAGGATGTTGAGATTTTGAGATTGAGCTGATAAAATTAAATAGGATTAATATAGTAATATGCTAGGTAAGCTAGATGATTATTACAAGAAGGAAAACGAATTTGAGTAAATTATACTAAATATAAGCATATCCAATTCTATTCCAATTGATTTACTATTACATTTTTCTTTCACACCCTTTTCTATATTATCTCGTTTATATATAAACGAACAATAATATGTAACATTGGTGACCAACAAAATATATTGATTTCTATTACGTGCAATGTTTAAGAAGGCATATATCAAAGTACTGATCAAAGATTTCAGATTCGAGTATTTACTCGAGAGGGGGGTAAGGGTAGTATAGCGATTTGTAGACATTGTACGATATCAATAGCTGATCATTTGATTCTCAAACCATTTTCGGTTCACTGATTTTCTATCTATCTATCTCTCCTTTATCGATTGAACTCAGAACTCTCTATATATATGTGTATGCGTCAATATTGGTTATTATATACCGTTAATTAATTGGAGAGTACAGGCTTTGATCTTGAAAATGGAAATAAAGATTTATCATCGTATTACATATTACCAGATAGAACTTTATTAATCGAGATAATGATATTAAATGTTTGTTAAATTATTAAAGTCTATTTTTTTGTTGTGAAATTTTCAAGATGATTAAAAAATCATTATACATAAACGATTTTTATTAATCTCAGCACGATACTTAAGTCACCCTTTCATAAAAAACAATTTTTCGTCAAGATTTTTCATTTCACCCTATAGTATATGCATAGTAGACTATATTTTCAAAAAATTCTACATTCTAAAAAATATGAAACTTCAAATTGAAATGATACACGGTAGACTTCACTTCACTCTCTTCATATAAAACGAAAAAATGTGAGAAGAAGTAAATCTAGGAGAGAAGATGAAAAAAGAAAAAGAGAAGAAGGTAAAAGAAGCAGTAACAGGATGAAACTTCGCACGTTACCGTAGTCTTGTAACTTCAGTCGACTTGCTTGGTATGTATACAGACATACACATACACACACGCACTACATCAGACACGCCAACGCATATGGCAAACGAGAATACAATCTGTCTCGTCGTCGTCGTCTCCGGGTCCTAACCGCACGTATTACACTAGACTGCTCCAAATTTGCAAAGTATTGAATTTATCTTTTTTTAAATTCTTTCCAACTTGCAAATATTAATCAGTTTTAATTTTCTTTTTTTTTGGTTTCTTGGTTAACTCAACATTTTTTTTTTTTTTTTGGTTTTACAAGCAAAAATATCAGCATCTACATTATCATCGCGGAAAATATTGAGATTATAGAAGTGAAAAAAGCTTGAAAGAGAGAAAGTGCAGCTTTCAGTTTATTAAAAGCACTTTTTAATCGCAAATAGGGTGGAAATGATTTGGCGACTAGCGCGAGGGTGGAAGATTATGGTTTTTTTTTTTCTCTTTTAAAGTCTACAGGTATTGCTCGAGAGAGAACGGTATATTTTTCTTCATTTTTTTTTACGCGAGGTTTTTACAAAGAGCTAAAGCAGAACAAGCTATAGGAAGTATTAAAATAGATTTAAAACTTGTTTTTTTTTCTTCACTCCCTTCTTTTCTTTTAATTAGCAAAAAAGAAAATCTCAATGTGCGATGCTTGTCAATCATCAAGATATATACCTCTACAACAAATTTATTTTCCTTTATAAAATACACAACTCTATGTATACCTACGTGTATAGTATAGTAGGATCGAAATTGTTCTCTCTTACACCAGGAAAGATATACATATAGAGAATATAACAACGACGTGTAATTATTGAAAAGTTGCCTTGCGTGCAGCAGCCAAGTTCGGAGTTTAAAATCGTTTGTCCCCTCTCTCTTTCTCTCTCTTTTACCTCATCCTGATTCTATACGCCATGGAATTTTCATTACTTTAATGACATAGTCGCGGATAGACGTTTTAATTGATGGTATTACGAGAATAAATCTATACACACTTTTCCTGGGAAAGAAAATCAAAGTTATGCGACAAGATAAAAATAAAAAACAAAATAGAGAGTATACAACGACAATATAACGCTATATACACGTAAATAATGACAATGTATTAAACTTGTCGGATGAGAGGAAGAAATCCTCCACAAAGTATATATTTTATAGTGGATGCAAACACAACTACCCCTTGTGTTAGTATAGATATATATTTCTATATATGGAACTCGAGTGTGCAAATAGTTGTTGGATTTTATCGATTATATCCGTATAAACCGCGTGATAATTGAATGAAACTGTTCATCATTTCATAATCTTGATGAAGCGTGTGTGTATATATATTATTTTAATGAAATAACACTGACTGCTTATATCGAGTCGGTATATAATCATTACCAATTTTTAACGACGTACGGATCAATAAAATCCAACGAAGCCGTATATGATTTTTGCGTGTTTTTGTATACGTTGGATAATACGACAAAAATAAAAACAAAAAAAATGTAAAATACGCATTTTTTTCAAAACTAATCCCTAAATTATTTTATAAACTTAGTAAAAAAAATCAAGTCCGTCAATTCTTATCAATTCCAACATCTTCGCAAATCATATAATCTTGCATTTCGCGATTTTTACTCGATCACATTGATTTCGATTTTCCATAATACAATACGCACAATATCTAGCATAATATATGTGATGTTTCTAGCACTTTTCCAATATACGCAATCGTGACGACAACTATATATATATTCAATCACAGAAAAGTCAAGACTACTGCTGCTGCTACTGCTGATTTTATCGCACCTTTTCATATACATATATACACATATATACGTCAAATCGTCCTTGCCTTAGGGGGCGTAGAGAGAGAGAAAATATTTCAATAATTTCGTATATAGCTGCTGCGCATGCAGGTAGAGAGAGCATATCGCGTGGCTGGCTCTGCTTACTATATATACACAGACATACTGTTCTTTTATTTTATACTTGAGAGCTCACGTGTGTGCCAAGGAGTGAAAAAAGCATGAAAGTCAAATAAAGAGAGAATTTAAATCGCGTCGTATTTTGATTTCTAGAGCTCAAGTCGACGACGACGACGATGATGACGACTACGTCATACAACAAACATATGTGTGTAAGTATATGCACAAGGCTTTGTAATGTGTGCTGTTGGATTTATAAAGGTGGGAGAAATAAGAAGGAGGAGGGAGATGAGTGAACAAAAAGTAGAGAGGGAAAAGTGAAGGTAGCCTCGACAAGTAACTATACTAAGGGAGGGGGGGGGACTAGCTGATATGTATATAGCTCATTAACAAAAATCGAATGCGCTCCATTGTGCAAGATAATGGCGGCAAGGCCTTTTTCCCCTCTCCTTTTTTTTCTCTTTCTCTCACTCACTCACTCACTCACTATTCAGAAAACTTGCGCTCATTTCTCTTTATTTCTCCTGTACATCTATAAACGTACACTTGACGCCAGGATATGTCAATTATTTAATTATTTAACACTTCCTTCAAACATATCCTTGATTTGATTAAAACAAAGGATAATATATATTACAAATTGATATAATTATATTTTGTAAAATTAAAAATACAATAATTTAAATTACTGAATATAATATTCTTATTAAGATAAGAAATAGGCGTGTATTTGTAAATTTTTACACGTCGTTAATTAAAAAAATAATAGTTTATAATTATTTTAAATGATAAAAATATACACATATAAATATAAAAATAGACATCATACAAAACGTGTTTCTCTACTTCAATGAATGAACTCTTTACCAGACGTCAATTCATTTGATCAAGTTAAACTATAGCTTTTCTCTCACAAGACATGCACTGAGTTCTAAGAAAGTAGCTCGATATACTGTTGTACCAATCGGTATAACAACATCAATCGACTTTTTTTTTTTTACACTCCCATGCAATCGATAAAATTCTTGTCACATCCTCGAAAGCTTACTATATACGAGAAAATTGAACGAAATCCAACGATACTCTAATACAAGATGTGAGAAGTATGAAATGGAAAGTATAAAAATGAGTAAAGGTATATGGCTCAGTCATAGATGTGTTGAGTTCGCAATCTACTGGTCGTGGGTTCGATTCTCTCGAAAATACATCTTTGACATTGAAATCGTGACTAGACTTTTACACGTGCCGAAATATGCTCAATAGAGTTTCTTTAAAAGGCTTTACATAAAAATATTTATGAAATATAAATGAAGTGTAAAAAGAGTTTTTGACAATGCAATTTTTGACGATTTACTTTAATTAAACAGCTGATTGCTTGGCTTGAATTTATTTTGGTAACTGGATCGATTTTCAAACACGTGATACAATATATAAATAAATTTTGTATAACATTTTATTGTGAGATATTGTATACCGGAAAATATAGCTTGGCAAATATAAATGGTTTGATTGTTATTCGTGTTATTATATAAACATAATCATGTCGACACTTGTATGATATATTATGATTGTTAAGTATATTCTAGTTTAAGTTAGTAATTTCGAACGTGGAATTTAATTGACCTCGCTCTCAACTGGCTTCCGTAAAATTTATTTCCTATTTTTAAATGGCTCACACTGCATTTGATTTATCAATTAATTTTTTTTTTCAAAAGGAATCGATTACCGACTAAATTAATTTTTTTTCTCAACACTTAAAAAGAGACATTCATTTTTTTTCTCAATTTTAAATAATAATCCTCTTAAATTAAGCGATAAAAAAAATGTATAAGAAAAAGAAAAAAGCGGAAGAAAGCACCTATCATATCTTCGTCATCACTGGCGCCACACGCGTATCTCCTCAAATATTAACACAGTTTCAAAAGCAAGACCAAAAAAAAGAAAAAGAAGTATATACAAACGTAAAGAGCACTCAACGTGTTGACTTCAGTAAAGCTGCAAACATGACCCCCTTCCTCCAAGATTACACGCATTTCTCGTGTATAGTATACAGTAAAATGTATACCACTACCACATTTCTTCTTTTCTTTTACTCTCTCTCGCATTTTAATTTTTGCAACTCGGCCACTCCTTTATCCATTATGCAGACTCAGAGGGAATTTGCCGTGTTAGACACACTCTGTGTCGTCAGGGAGGGTTTCATCTCCCGCGTGACTGTCGAGAGAGAGAGAGAGAGAGAGAGAGAGAGAGAGAGAGAGAGAGAGAGAGAGTAGCGTCCAAGTTTCCGTAACCTATCTCACCTCTCTCCCCCTATACCCAACTACCAACTCTCCTTCTGTTTGGCCCCGATTAGCCCGTCTGGATTATTAATCGAGCCCACGGAAGTTTAGTTGAGATTACGGCATTAAAGATGGATATAAAAGGAGAGGGAGGGAAAAATGTTGGGAGAAAAGGAGATTAAAGAAAAAAGTTGAGAATATCCCTATATATTGACTGTTGGTTTCAAACTTTTTTTATGTTGGCTTTTAATGTAGAGCTCAAGTGAACAGGTATATTATTACGTTATAACTTTAGTCAGCTGTGTTTTCATTCGCGGATACTCATGATGGCCTTTTTATTGTGCAATGATTTATTAAATATGCGTATACGAGAGAGTAATACTTATTTCAATTATTAGCTGTAGATATTTTTTTTTTAAAGAGATATTAAACGCATAGTTTGATTCTTGCTCATTTTTAATTTTTTCATGATTGATATCGATATAATGAATAATTATTTTTAATGTCAATATTTTTATTATTGTAATTGTTACATTATCGTTATATACAGGAATATGATTCTATTATCTGAGATTAAATGACGCAATAAAAATAATGATTAAAGTTATTTCTATAATAACTACCAACACACCATAAATTAAGTATAATAAAATTGACAAAGTTAGATTTAGATAAAATTTACAAATAAAAAAAAACTAAGAATATCGATAATAAAAATATCCGATTAACAAAAGACATTTTAAACTCTTAAAAATATTAAATTTTCTTCCACGCATCAAACACATCGTTTTCTTACTTCGACCTTTACCCTCAAAGTTAAAAAGCACCCCTCGAAAGCTTCTTCGCGCATACATATTTCTATCGAGGGTTCACACAAAGCAGATCAAAAAGGGGAGGGTGTAGGGTATATAGCCATCATCAAAAAGCATCGTCAACCCACAGTCATGCTCACAGTATAATATAGACAGTTTGAATAATCGAAAGCAAATATATAAAAAGCACTATAAAAGAACCGATGAATTTTTCAACAATAACCAAACTATAATCTTAATCATAACAATTATCTAGTCATATCTAAATTTATCTAAATTGTATACCTCATATCGCGAGACTTAGTTTTTAAAATTTCAGATACCGAAAGTAATTATTTCGCATACCACACGGATGCGAAAACGTCGCATATAAGAAAAAGAAAGAGAGAGAAAGAGAGAGATAGTAGGTGGCTGTGAATGTACAGCGTTGTTAACGCGTGAGTCATGTCTATAATACCTATATACACACTTTCTCAGACACGAACTGGAGGAGATGAAAAAAAAAAAAACCCAGATTTCACAATATATTCATCTGGCCCCAAGAGTTCAATAAAGAGTCGAGATAAAATTAAGAAAAAGAGTAGCAGAATTAATGATGATTATGATAATTGGTTTCAATTAACATCCGCGACTTTTTGATTAGTTTTACAAAATTGATAGATTTTCGTCAGCTAATATTACTTCTTCAAAAATCAATTCTCGTGACATACGTGGAATGAGAACAAATCCTTCTCAGACTTCAAGTCTTCAACACCAAAAACCGATATCTTTCAAACGGTAGAGAGTATAGAGGCGTAAAAGTCGTGTTAAAGCGTCGAAAAGCCAAGAGAGAGAAAAAGAGAGTGAGAGATGAGATCGCGTGAGTAGAAAAGACGATAATCGCAGACGACGAAATACAAATCACTGGTGAAGAGAGAGAGAAGCCCAAGAGGAGCTCCAAAATCTCAAGAGAGAAAGAGAAAAAAGAGAGATAAAACGAAGAAGTTTCTCGTGAAGAATATAAGAAAGAGAAGGATTGGTATATAGTCGAGGAGGTTTTTGCGCGTAGAGGGCCATTAAAATATTCTGCGGAGAGGTGAACACCATCAGGAAGAAGGAGAACAAGAAGAGAGAGAAAGAGAGAGAGAGAGAAAGAACGAGGGAGGAGTACAAGAGCAAAAGAGAGGGAAGGTGGCCGATCGCGTTCACGCTGCAACTGTTGGCCACCACCACCACCAACACCGTCACCGTCTGCTTTCCTTCCATAACCTGATCTCTCTCCGGCCTCTCCAGGTGTGCAAGAGGGAGGGAGGGGGGGGGGGGGGAAGGTGGAGGCCCGCTTTGCTCGCGCGCGACGACGACGACTACGACGACTACGGTTTGTGTTATACACCGCTTTTGTATACCTATACCAAGACATATTCACGTGTGGTGCATGGATCGTGTAGTGAAAGATGTATATTTGTATGTAAGTGTGTATTGCAAGCCGCTCGCGCGCCTGTATATTATAGTTGGTTGAGTTGAGTTGAGTTGAGTTGAGTTGAGTCCCCTACTTCCAACGGTATACAACCTAACCTGTGGGATGGTTGACCGTGTGCAAGTGGGTATAGGTATAATACATCTATACCAGCAGCCTATATGGTATAACGTCACTATGCGCTTGGGGGATAGATAGAGACAGCTGGATGAGTAAGTGTAAAAGGGAGAGGAGGAACGAGAAAAGCTATGAGAGAGAGAGAAAAAAAGACCTTTTCCTTTCTTACTATATACCCGCCAAGTTCCGTAACAGATGGAAATTATACTTACGGGCGTTTTTTCGTATATTATAATATGTAAGCCGGTATCCGTAACTCTCGCTCTATTTCTTCTTTCTAAACTATATTTACTCTTTTTCATGATATTATTATCATCGATGTACTTTCATTTTTCTTTAAAGATACGTCTTTTTTTTTTTTTTTTTAATGAAGAATAAACAATGTTGATGAATGTTAAAAATGTTAAGTTGGATTTGTTTATGAAAGAAATAAGCTAATAAAAGAGATAGAAATGAAGAGTGTGAGAAAAAGAGTTGAAAAAAAAAAAAATTTGCAACAGAGTGTAAAAATTTTGGAACACTTCATTTTTGAAAGACGTCTTCTTTAAAATCTTAAGCGCAATAAATAATTATTCATAATTTTTTTATTTATCCATTAATAAAACACTATATCACAATATAAAAAACCTTTTTCAAACTTCACTTGGAATATTTCGGGATGTAAAGAGATAAAGCAACGACTCAATCGACAAATAGCCAGGAATTGAACTCACGATCAGTGGATTCTAAAACTAGCACGACGACTATTGAGCCATTTCAGCTTACTCATATAATCAAACACTAATTAATTTTGATTTTTATATTTACAAAAAAAAGTATCATTATCATATCGCATAAAACACTTGTCTAAAATCAGACTTTCTCACAGTCTCACGTATCATTTCCTATAATTTCTATATCTCACCACAAAACACACAATTTTTTTTTTTCATTATCCGCAATAACACATATACTCACAGACATACATAAAAGATTTATCTCGAAACCATACGCTAAAAAATTCGACCTAAAATATAAATCGGAGCGCAGGCGCGCTTGAATGTGGGCCGGGAGGGCATGCACACATACACACGTATATTGGCCGCCGCGGGAATGTTGATATTCGCAATGTTTCTCAACGAGTACAACAGCTCATAGACAGGTAAGAATAGAGAGAAGGTGGTGGGGAATGTAGGAGGAAGAGGTGGAGGAGAGAATGTATAAGAGACACTTACCGTGGCTTCTTCATGACGCGGCTTACTCGGTATTACTCCGGTTGTCACGTGTCCAGCTGCTTCTGGTTCCTCATGGCATCGAGCCCTCCTTATGATACACACCTTACGCTGAATTTTTTTCTTTTTATTCTATTTTTTTTATCTATCACTTGATTTATGAAATTTCCGTAGTCAGTGCTACTACGTTTATGCTCCTGAAGAGGAGCTGGAGAAGAGAGAAGGGGGGAAAGAAAAAAAGAGTACCCCGGCGAAACAAGGTCAGTGCTCGGCGGCGCGTACTCTCTCAGAGAGGTACCTCTCTTTTTTTTCTTCTTTTTCTTCTTCTTTTTCAACACTGCGAGATGTATATATGTTTATGTGTGCGTTTCTGGGTATATGTATGTTATTCACTGGCACAGAAAGTTTTTTTCTCTCTCTTCTTCTTTTTTTTCTTCTTTTGGCTTGGAAACAGTCGTTTCGTGTTTTAAAAGAGAGAGAGAGAATAAATATGCTATCACTGTCCGGTCACACAAGCACACACCAATTCACACAAGATTAAACGTGTGAATACACGAAAAAGTCCACTTATGTTTTTTTTTCTTATTTTTTCACTCACTATCCTCTTGATAAACAACACTCACAAATAAGTAATTTTAACTGATGATGAAGTTAAAGAAGAAGGTGGAGGAGGTGTGGATAAGTGAGAAAAGAGCGTCGTCAGCCGTTCCGATACTTCAGAGTACTAATATTTTTTTTTTTTTTTAATTTTATTTTAATACACTGATGCCACCGAGAGGCGCGTCCTGATCGCGAAACCTGCGGTGAGAATCGCGAGTATGTATTGTACAGGCTGCTCTCGGAAGGTGGTAATACGGTAAGGAGGTAAATAGAGGGTGGAGGGGGAGGGAAAAAGATGTTTTATATATATCAACTGTATATATACGTGTATATCTTTAGTCTCTCGGTCTCTAACCTCTACCCTCTCGGGGCTATACCAACGCACTGTATGTGTGCACTGCCATCAGCTATAACAGCAGCAGCCAGCGAGCCAGCTAGCCTTCTCTCTTGAGCAGTTTGAGGCACTGTATACAACGACACAAACGGAGTGCACACAAACTAAATCCTATGTATATAAACACATTCACAAACATATACTGGTACACACTAGCCGCTTTTGCTTCTTTCTTTCTCTCTTTCTCTCACTCAATAGCTCCTGCTTCGTTCGACTCCGAACTCCACTTATATGTATTAGCAAAGAGAGAAGAGACGCAAGCACGCACGGTATCGGTAGTACTTGTGTATAATATACGTACGTACGCACACACGAATCCGCATACACTGAAGCAGAAAAAGTAAGAGAGAAAAAGAGAGAGAGAGAGAGAGAGAGAGAGAGAGAGAGAGATGGCAACATATAGAGAGTGGGACGCAGATGGCGCTAGTTAACTATTGCCAGTATGTAATGCCACCAAGAGAGCGTCGTCGTCGTCGCCGTCGGTGGCAGCAGCAGCAGTAGCGTCGGTGGTGGCAGTGCTCCGAAACTCCGAAACTTTACTGTGACGTGTGTGCGTGCATGCATATGTCAGTGTCGATTGCTTGTGTGAGAGAAATATCTGCTGCTAGTTCAAACCGCACACACATACGCCACGACTAAAGACCCGTATATATACCTACTACTACTACTCGCATTGAGAATGAGAGGAAAAGAGAAAGAAGCAATCTTTCCTGCCAGTGGAAAAAAGAGAGGGGATACTCTTTTACTACTGGGGGCGCTTGCACGCACGTGCACTCCTGCACACCCACGGTGGTGCTGGTGGCAGCACAGCACTCACCAGCAGCACCGATCGAGTATTTAGCCAAGTGTGTGTGTGTATGCTTCGTCGTGCCAAATGGACAGTATATAGAAGAGAAGAAAAAGAAGAAGAAAAAGAAGAAGGGGAAAAATAAGAGGGGCCTTTTAACTTCTCGGCACTCCTGTGGCTCGCTTTCGCGAGAGAGCGCGCAACTGTATGGATAATCGATCGACTTACACACTGATTGTGTATGTACGTCTACTGTGATGATGATGCTTTGGCGCCGTGACGCGTTGGTTGTGTATCTATTTATAATAAGCGT
The DNA here is from genome assembly GCA_030522805.1 of Leptomastidea abnormis. NCBI lineage: Eukaryota > Metazoa > Arthropoda > Insecta > Hymenoptera > Encyrtidae > Leptomastidea > Leptomastidea abnormis. Next base: position 13,221 of record JAPYZE010001047.1, read on the forward strand.
ATATTGCCTTTTAATTACGCTTCACTAGCGCTTACGATTTTTTAAATGTCTGTGGCGGATAAACAAACTAAGAGCGGGTCCTTTTAAATCCGTGGCGCCACTGTCTTGCTCTATATACGTAAATAAAAACAAAAACAATAATTCATTCATTAAAAGCTTATTTTTTTTATGAATGACAGGATATATGTATAATCTGATATAGTACTACTTTGTACATAGTTAAATTATTATGTAGTCTCGCCTAATATCTTCAATATTGTATCATAAGAATTTCGCTATAATGTATGTATGTACAATATTGTACAAGCTGTTTACAACTCATATACACTCGGATAGTGCACATGTGAGTTTAGTAGGTTGCATTGCCAAGAGTAGAGGAGGGGGGGGGGGGAGGGAATAAAGATGGGTGTTTGTGTGTATATAGTAGCGATCACATAATCATTCATTCATTCATTCATTCACGAGATTTGCTTAGATGAAAACTCCGGATGGCTCTGGATCACAGCGCTCTATCTCAGTGACATGTGATGATAAAGTTTTCACCAGTATAATAAGAAGAAGCGGTATACAGATTATTGAGTTAGAGAAAAAGAGCAAGAGATTAAAAGAAAAAGAAATAGTTTTTGAGTCTACCGTATTGCGGAAGCCATATTGCTAGAAAGTGAACGCAAGCAATGTGAATACAGAGAGAGTAAAAAAGAGGGCGGATGGAGAGGAAGGGGTAGAGAAGGAGGGTAGTCACCGTGACGTCGACGTGCGTTGTACATTCGTGTTTTCTCTCTCCCTCACTTATCTCTCACGGATAAGCACGGCAACATCGTCGTCTCTCGTTTGCACCACCGCAGAGAAGAAGAGTATAAAGAGAGTTATATATGTCTATAAAGAAGACAGAGCAGCAGAAAGGGGAAAAAGGTGCCTTAGAGTATTATGTGTGTATCGGGGCTTGTCGTCGACCATCGTCGCCAGGAGGAGCGACACTCGATCGACTATAATACTATACTCCCTCTATTCCGACGTCTGCTTATACTCTAATCTCTTTCTCACTCTCTCTCTCTCTCTTCCACTTTTTTTTTCTCTCTTGTGAACAGACGTTGTGGAGTTCGTTTCACTTGAGATGCGTTTTGAACAGCCGCAGCTGGAATGATGGGTGTTAAAAGTACCGGCCACTGGGTTAGGGGAGAAGAAAAATCTTAACGTCTGAATTTTCCGAAATTTGTCGGGATGAAAAGAAGGGGGATGGAGTGAACTAGACAGCTGCTAATATCATCTATAAGCTTCTTTCTTTCCTTTTTTTTTTGTTCAATTTAATTTTCTTTAATTTTCAATTAAGTATTCTAAAGATTATGCTTTAAGTATTTCTTTATGAACCAACTGTTTTTTTTTATGGTTTTACTCTGATATTCTTATTGATGATTAATTATTTTTTAAATTTTATTTGATAATTTAATATAGTTTAGAGCTCAAAAATTTATTTAATTAAAAAGGCACGTGTACGACAGATGTAATGTATTTTGCAAAGTCATCATATGAATGCTCATTATTTTTTTTTTTATAATGCTTTTGTTAAATAGGCCACTCGCAATTTTTAGCCTCCAAAATATAGTGTACACTTCCGACCTTATTACAAGCTATGTTTTACTTACTTATTTACTGTAATTGATATTATAAACCGAAATATGCAATTTATATCATATTATGAAAAATAAAATTTATATTCCATTAAATATTTAAAATGAAATTAATATCTTTAAAAAAGCTTTAAGTTAAAAAAAAGAAAGAAGGAAAACCATGAAATAAATAAAAGCTTGATTTTTCTTCCTCGCGCGATTGTTGGCAATTGCGTTAATGTAAATTAAAATTTTATCATTCATATAATTAATAATCGTATTACTATATTACGCATACGAAAAAAGAGAGATTATACATACGTACTTATCGATTAAAGTATCGTCTTTTTGCAAAGAGAGCATAAAATTAAAGAGTCATATTTACTAATGTATTAATTACCAATTCATAAAGCAATAATACACGTTGACAAATATTTGCTCGTGTCACATTATTCAAATTGCAATATAGGTACATCTCTTTACAAACAAGCTGTATAAGACAGCAACTACAAATTTTTAAATTGTACCAAAAAAAAAACCTATGTATGTAAAAAAAATTAATAAAATCTAATAGATTAAAACAATCATCCTACCCAATCTTCCTAAAACCCCAAGATAATCCAACAATCACAAAAAAGTAAAAAACACATCGATCAAGTCATCACCATGAATCTTAAACGTCACTGGTACCAGGGGGTTAAAAATCTCAGCAGGCGTTTATTAGGCTTGAACGTTACATACAAACACGCAGGGAAAAAGCATATCCAACTCTTACCATCCAAACATCTCAAGTATAAAGCTAATACCTCAAGCAAGCCATGGATTACACGTATATATACATATACTATACAGTTAAAACCAAATCGAAACAGAGTGAAATAAAGAGCCGCTTAGTGGAGTGGTAGCCTTTAACCGGACACCGGTCGCACACACCGTAAGAGAGTATATGTAAGCATACATACAAGAGGATAAAAAAAGAAGAAGAAGAAGAAGCAAAAAGAGGAATATAGGCAACGACAGCAGAAAACGAAGCCGCAGCAACAGACAGCAGCAGCAGGCAGCGAGCTATGCGCGCGTCTGCCACGCGGGGGTAGAGAGAAAGAGAAAGAGAAAGAGAAAGAGAGTGAGAGAGCATTGATCCCCTCTATATATTCCCCCAATAATACCCTCTCTTTCTCTTTCTCACTTTTTCTCAGTTCATCGCTCTTTTCCCTGCATCGCTTCCAGTATACAAGCAGCGGATCTGACTGTGTGTGTGTGTTTTGTACCGCACAACCCGCAGCAGCGGTGCGTTGAAGGTGCGAGACAAGGATGACAGAACGACGACGACACACGTATACGCACACATTTTTAAGAGTAGACTCGTGTAAGGGTGACTATATAAGAGGGGGTAAAAGGCATCGTGTCTCTCTCTCTCTCTCTCTCTCTCTCTCTCTCTCTCTCGCGGGTATATATATGTATAGGTATATAGTGAAACAGGCGCGCTCTGCACCGGGCACTTTCGGCGCATACTATAATATAACGCTCGCGCGCGCCTGCTGCTGCTGTTGCAGCGTGAGCGAGCCTTATAATCTGTGTATAAAGAGAGATAGAGAGAGAGAGAGAGAGAGAGAGAGAGAGAGAGAGAGAGAGAAAGAGACATAGTAGCAGTGAAGGTTGGGTTTGCGGCGTTTCTCGAGGCCGGAGAGAACCTCGTCAGGTGACGGTGGGTATAGAGTATAGTAGAGTAGTATTAGTAGTTGTGATGATGATGATGATGGCGGGGAGGGATGCGAGAGAGGGAGGGTCTGTATGTTCTCTCTTGTATCTCTTTCTTTTTTATCGTCTACTTGTATAGAATATTATATACTTAACTATATATGCTACATGGAAAGTAAGAGATATATAGAAATGCTTTGAATCTTTTTTCAAGTACATATAACTTATGACCGATGGAGTGTACACGCGACGTTTTTAATGTTCTTATCGCGGATGAGGAGTGTGTATAAATATGTTATGATTTCTGCTGCTTGTTTATGAGGTTTTTGGTTACTCTTTTATTTTATCTTTTTCTATTGGATATTGTGGTTTGAGATATATAAACTTGTTATTTTTATATAACTTAATAGTAGTTGGTGAGATTGATTAGATGACCAATGAATATAAATTGAATTGCTTAATAATTTGTTGGTATCGTGTTATTATTTTTTTTGCCGTTTACATACTCCAAGAAAAAATGTCATATAAATATGTAATTAAGAATTTTTTTTAAGCAAATACAAATTGCATGCTTCAATTAAGGTGTATAAAATGTTTTTGTAATTTATTATTTTCTAGTTATAGATTTAAGATAAATACTTTGACAGAAGACGGTAAATTTAGTCAATAATAATAATAATAATCTATTGTTGTTATTGCATTGCAAAATTTTATTTGACTTCGCAATAGATATATTTGTAAATTCAGGTCACGAACGCGATAAAATGTAGAATAAACAATCTATAAACAATCCATTATCATCTATCTCATTTTCTGTCTACTCTGCCAATTTAATTTTCAGAATCACAAAAAAAAAGAAAAATAAACTAATTTTCCAATCTTATTAAACGAACCGGTATAAGACACTTAATAAAACACCTACAAATTAGCAAAACTACCGGAGTAAACCCATAACGACATCTGTCGTCAAAATCAGCAAGCTAACCTTACATACCAAGATCTTCGGGTACACGATTAAGCCAAGTTGTCTCTTTCTTGTCTTCCACTCTCTCTCTCTCTCTCTATCTCCTCTTTTCTTTTTCCCTCTCTCACGTCCTTGCCAATTCTCTCATTCTCACCAGCTTATTTAACTCTGGCGAATCTTTCTTGGCAGATTATCTCTCCTCTTTTCTTCTTCTTTATCTTTTTTTCTTCTCTTTCTTCTTACTTTGCTTAATCGAGCGTCTTTCTCTTTTGATTCGCTCGGGTTTTATTTACCAGTCGTTTAAAAGTCATGATTCTTTTACTGCCAATTCGTAAGAAGAAGAAAAAGGAGAAGGTGGAGGAGTAAGAGAGTAGAAAGAGTTTGTATAATGTAAAGTAGCTGGATTAAGAAAATTGTGAAAGTCAATCTGTAAATGTATATAAATGCGGATTTCAAATGTATAATCCAAGAAAGCAAATTCTGGTTTGTTTTATGCGTCTATACATACAACTTTCTCCAAATAATTTAACAGAAAAAGTGCTTGCAATTAAAAAAAATCTTTTGATTTAAAATTCACATCCTTTTAAACTACATATCCATTAAAATTCATTTAACTATAAATCATATCAAAAATCAACTATAATCATGAATAAAATAAAATTTGCACAACAAAAATAAAATAAAAAAAATCATGCTAATTAAAAAGTACAAATATGCTAAAATCCACAATCACATTTTAAACATATTACAGGATGTATCGCATCGAATAGCTATCAGACAGATTATCCTCTTTCTCTTCAATATCCTTCTATATTTAACCCCACAATATTTCTTATACAAACCAATCGTCGCTAAAATCATCATCATAATCATCGTTACGCTTCCTTTCTTTTCTCAATCGAGTAGGCGTTTGAGTATAGTATATCGGTATAGATATATATCGAGAGCTTTCGCGAGAAACTTCACCAACTGCGCGTATGTAGCCTCATCACCAATATAAATATACACACACAAGCCAATTTCAGATTATTGTCTTCGAAGCCTCTCTCCTTCACATACCACACCAACCAACAGTATAGTGTTGTAGGAAGGAATTTATGAGCCTGCTTTTTCATTCTATCTTTCTCGCTTTGCTGCTGTTGCTGCTGCTACTTGTAGTTTATGCATGAAATCGAGTTTTGAATTGTTATAAGAATCGTATACGTTTACTCTGCAGTTTCTCTCTTCGTTACCTATTATACACATATCTTATAATTTTTTGTAAGCAGTAAAAAAAAAAAATTTGCACTTCCATATTGGTCTGTTGTTGTCAAGGTTGTCTCTCTTTCTCTATACGCAGGTGAAAATGAATAACAACCAAAAATCGACTCTCACGTAGGTATATATAGTCTGGGTTTTAATAACTCGCGCTTGATTATGCGTATACAGTCAGTTTTAATGAAGGTCTCCCATTCTTCTTCTTTCTCTTGTTTTTTTTTTTATTATTCTCTTTCTCTCACAACAACACAGACTTTCTTACTCTTTTGAACTTATAATATTTGTAAATGCGTGGCAAAAACAGAAAAATATAACGACGTTAGCGGCACTGCTGCTACGTTGTGCTCGTTAAAATTACGATTTCACTTTCACTGCGTTTTTTTTCTTTCTTTCTTTCTGTTTTTTTTTCTTCTCTTCGTTAATGGAGAAATAAATTAACGTGTCGATAAAGAGAGTAAGCTGGTATATATATATGCTTACGTAAGAATAAAATGCGTGTTGAATTATCGAAAATTTTATTCGAAAGTTATTACGTTCTTGCATTATATATACATATGTACACGAGCTATAAATGTATATAATGCGGATTCATATATAAATACATAACCGGAACTTTATGTAGACTTGGCATCATATGGAAATTAAAGAATCACTTTATTAGCTGTTCAATCTACGGATTGTTTGGTATAATTAAGGAAACTTCATGCGTCATCTTATTTTCAAATTCTTCAAATTGTTAAAATAATAAAGAAACCCATAAGTTATTGATTATCAATTCCACTATACTTTTACTTTTACAAATCGCGACTAAGACTGACCTATACTGTATAATTTTATTTAAATATATACTTTATTAAAAAAAAAAAAAGTCGCAGGTTAAATCATAGTAGATAACAATGTAGCGCATAGTACTCAATGACATTGTTTGTACATGTATACATCAAGATATTGGTCAGCATGTAACAATAGAGACCAACGCATCATCTTTATCGATCAATCTGATCATAAGCAATGAGAAGCTGATAATATGTTTCTCATCGACAGTTTATAGTCTTATCAAACAATGAGTAATAAAGAACGAGAAGTACAGGTGATAAGGAGATGCAATGATTATAATAAATATTAATGAAAAGCAATAGCTAATATATTGCAAACATTAGTGATAGTATAAGCAGCTATATTGAACGATATTGAATTGCAAGCATAACTTTCGATTGATCTTAGGATTAACATATGAGTGTAGTGCCGAGGTCAGTGAATCTCTGCACAGGTATATTCGTTTCAATTACATTGGCTGTAATATAAGAAAAAAAAGATGTCTCGCGAAGAAGATGCAATTTTATTAAATTGTAAGAAAAAAAAAGAGATAGATAATGAGAATTAAACGGAGATATAAGGAAAGGGATTATAATAGCCATACTATGCGTATAATATAGCGTATTGTATGAACATTATTTGACTATGAGGCGTCAGGCTTTAATAATTTGTCTCGCGCAATTTATGCGCGCCACGTTGTACTGCAAATTACTACGACGATTTACGACACTTTTAAACACGATATTGTAAGTATAAGTGAGAGAGAAAGAGAGAAGAAGATGCTGAGTATCGAAAATTAGTCGACTAATGTTTTTAGACGTGAGCTATGATTATTTTTGAGTTGACGGAATATTGTCATTCTGTTCCAAAGTTGAGAATTGGTTGTTTTAAGCTTTTACTACTACTATTATGATGGAAAGATATGCATTATTCGATGAAAATTGGTTTTGACGAGTCTTGAAATTACTCTTCTATTATAATAGCATTTTTTTTTTCTCTTTCAATAATTTTGAATAATTTCGAGTCTAACGATTATATTCTATTTAAACTCGTTTTCACATACATAATGTAGAAGATTCATTTTGAAGAGGAGAAATTAGTTTGTTAAATTTTCTTTCGCGAATATATAACATCGTTGATAAAGATTAATAATTTTTTTTCTTCCAATTTTAAAACATGATTTTTAAAAATTGTGAATAAAAAACAAAGAATCGTCTAGACGTTAATTTGTTTGGTTAATCTAATAAAAAATTTATATTAAAACTCTCGATCGATCATTCCCCCCAAAATACATTATTCTTTATCGTGAAGTATATAATATATACGATTAAGTTAAGCAGCTTTTCTCTGATCTGGTAGACACAAGCAAAAGAGAGTTTTTGAATAATTAAACGAGAATTACATTAAGATTGAACATTGGTTTATTTTAATGCTTTCCACGATTTATTGTTACATCAAAGTGTATTCATAAATGAAAATCTAAATGAAATCTATACAAGTACTGTCTATACATTCCTATGTACTTTTTATCCAATTCATTAAGGACTTTAGAGCCACTAGTTTAATTTTTTATCTTTTTATTGGAAAACTTTATCGGGACAAGTATATTTATCAGTTTGCACCACTTCAATTGCATACTAACTTTATCAAGAGGGACTCTTTTGTTTTACTCAAAGAAATTTCATTCGATAGGTTATTTAAATCGTTTACTTTTAGTCTCTATATCAATTCTGTAAATTGGAAAATCAAATAAATTAATTAGTTGATTGGATTTTGATTTCAAAACAAGCACTATACATGACGATACAGGAAACGACGTATAGGAAAAAACTTTTTACATAAAAAATAGAAAAAAAAATATATATCTCGGATATGTTACGTGAAAATATATTTATACCAAATCCTGATGATTATCGCATTGAATTTTCAAGATGCGTAGATATAAAACGCACATACATACATACACGCATTTATAAACCTACGTCTATTTTCTCCAAGACTCTCGCTTTTATTTTCTCCTTCTTTTCACTTAATTGTACAATGACATCGGAAATTACCAGAGGATTAATAGCTTTGCGTCGTTGTGCAATATAGCGCAAACAAAAAAAAAGAAAGAAAAAAAAAATTACTTTAGCCGCGCAATAAAAAGAAAGCGGAAGCCAAACGAATCGCAAATCAAACGCTATATAGCAAAGCGTATATACATATACTATCTCAAGCGCAACTCATGAGCCAAACTAGCGACTATACATTTTACCAACGAACTGTATACATACGAAAAAAAAAAAAAAATAACTTGAGAAAATAAAATGTAAGAAATGCAATAGTATGTGCGTGATGTTAACAAATGTAAAAAAAAAAAAATTGTCTGAAGATGTCCAGCAGAGATTTTCCGCAATTGTAAATATAACTCATCCGCTTCTATACATTCTATTATCCAGGCTAATGATCGCTAGCTGAAAGTTTCAATACCATCAAGATTTTTCGGTTTTATCCAGTATAGTGATAAGAAGCGTTTAAAAGGAATTAAAGGGCAAGATTAGTTCAGGCATAATGCAATAATTAACCAATACTCGACTATTTGTCGCCACTGGACTTTCGAAACTCGTGTAAATACGAAATCAGTTCACAAGGTAAGTAACAAGAATAGTATGGGGATAATATAAGCTTGTCGTGTCTTTTGTCTTGCTACCGTGAAAACTCGCATATACGCTCAACATACAAGACCAAGAGGGAGAGACACCCCGCGCGATTGATTACTTCATTTCTCACTCTTGGCGCTTGGTATAGCATATCAGCTTGACTTGGTTGACGCTGGCTTTATTTGGTGTTACGCAAACGCAAGAGAACGAACGATTGCTACTACTACTACTACTGCTAACGTTCGATTACACCTATCTATATGTATATTACTGATTTGCATTTAATTTAACCAACTGCTATTGCTATTTTTTTTTTCTTTTTTTTTTCGTTTACGTGTATGTGTGTGTGTATGTTATGTGTGAGTTAGACGATTAATTAGATCACTTATATATCTATCACAACTTATCGCGCAACGCATACATATTGTATGTGTTATTAGCATGCGATTAAAAAAATCGTGTTATCTTTTTGTTATAACGCGCGTATAAGAGACATTTGATTGTCAAAGTATATTATATTTTAGAAAATTTGATTAAAAAAATTTTTATCCGTGAAATTAAAATTGCTTTATAAAAAAAAATCTATATACCTACCACTAGAAGTAATTTCTGTTATTGCGATAATTAAAATTAATGTATTATTTAACTTGAAAATTGAGCACAGGTAACAGTTATAGACATCATCAAACTAAGAATTATATACGAATAAGCTTAAAGTTATAAAACATTAACGATGTCAATCCCACGCCACCCGTTATTTTTTTTTTCCTCGCATAATAGTATAACGTACAAACACTGTATATTTGATTAAAAGTCAAAGTATAGAAAATGTATAAGTATGTAACATTAATACCACAGGTTAATATCACCAAACTTATGTGGACGGGAAAAAAAGGGAAAAACCAGGTTCGAAGAAACGATAGAGGAGGGGGGGTACAAACAAGATTACCGTGGTTTGCTACTGACCTAGATTTTTGGCTTAAACTAAGGAACAATCAAGCAAGATATAATACAAGTAAAACAATCGTAAGGTATAAGAAAAAGACAGACAGAGAAAGAGAAAAAGAGAAAGAATGCCATTAACACGGGAATTCAGATAATTTTGACAAAGTAGCTAACTTACGTGTGTGTAATCGCGAAAGAAGGTAACGCTTATAGTGTCTTTTTTTATATAAATGTACGTGTGTGTGTGTATAAGCTTGTGTTATACAGATATTTATACGCGTCCGGAATAAAGACAGCATAGTATAAAGAGAGGGGAGCCAGGCTATATAGCCAGGGCACTCGCGAGCGAGCGAGCGAGCGTGTGCGTAGTTACAAGCGTCCGAGCGTAAAAAATGGGACGCGGATATACGGACTCGCTTTCACGACGACGGTGACGACTACTACTACTGTTACTATTACTATTATTTTGAGGTCCGAAACTGACGGATTCACCGTGCGGTAAAAGCCTATATAAAGCAGACTGTTGCGCTGTGAATGCTTTTAAGGCCGTGGATTTTGACAGCTAACGAGGTGGCGAAGAATATCATTTAGCTATAAGCATATTTCCCTTTTCTCTCTTTCTATCTTTCACTTCGTGTTCGGTGTCTTTGCTGAATTATTGAGATAAGATGAATTCCCGAGGTGTTACTGATTTACGAGAGATATAGTCGTTGAGAAGGAGGAGGAGGAGGGAGGAGGGAGGAGGAGGGCGCGGTCTCACCTTAATGTTTCACGAGGATCGATGGCTTGCTGAACTAGTTTCGAGAGCCGGAACCTTACACATATATATTGTATATGTATAGATAGTAATGCAGACACACATATAGTTACACACATACACACATACGACGAAACTAGCTTCAATATTGCATGAGAGGCGTGCCGCTAAAGGAGAACCAAGAGACTTCCGGACTATCGTTCTGCCCGTTATTTTTGAGGCATTGAGATTTTTTTTTTTTTTTTTTTTTTTTATTGGTAGAGTAGAATAATCAAGCTGGGAGGGTAAAACTTTGATTTTTGGTCTAATTAAGGTAAAGCTTTTCACTGTAGACTAGAAAGAGAGAGAGAAAAAAAAAGAAATTAAGAAAAACCGGAACCTTTGAGAGCCGGTGTTAAATTTTCCCCTCATAAATAAAGGCTATGTAGTATATATGCAGTATAGTATAGTGTGTATAATGCTGGTATGAGAGATGTCTAAGTGAGAGTGTAAAAAGATATCGGGATAAGGAAAGAGAAAAGGCATTTTCGTCCTCTTCATCGTATATATACGTGTATATGTATGTATGTGTATATATAAGGCCTCTTGACCAACATGAGAGAGATAGTAGGCTTTAAGGAGCGAACGTGCGTGATTTCGCTTTCTTTTCACGCGCGACACAAACCACGAATATTCTACTGTAATGTACATACTAAGGAAAAGAACAAAATTTTTTTTTACTTCTTTACATTAATTTTAAATTTAAATTCGTATATGCTACTCATGTTATTTTATTGATTATTTTAAAAATTTTATTTATTTGAATAAATGTATTATTCTTTTTTTTAAATAAAATTTATTAATGATACTTAATTAAAAACAAATAAATAAAGTAAATTTTTTTTTCTATTTGTAACGTTTTTCTATTTCCACTTTTTTTTGTGCTTCTTACAAAATCTGATTTCTTCTAATTGCAGAGCTTCTTCTTTGACCCGTCTTCATTGACGCAAACGTTGCGTTAGACGCGCAATAATAATATTTCGGAAAAAGGGAGAGAAGAATCTCTAGACAAAATTATACACTAGCTTTTAAGATATTTGATAACATAAATAAACTAAACATTTTTAATAAATTGCTAATAAAATCATAATCCACAATAAAACTTAACACCAAACAAATTGAGCCAAATAACAATTAGAAATAAATTAGAAATAAATTTAGGCTAAGCAAAGATTAATAAAATTTTAGTAAGCAATTTATACATCAATTTTACGAATTCATTGACAAAACCTGTCCGAAATGCGTATATATCCATCGTTGACGAAAGCACGAGAATATATAATCGGAGGCGAAAGCTCGGACTTGCGTAAAATCGATCATCCTCAACGAACTCCATACGTTCGTTCACGTGGAAAAAGTGTGTGGTTGAGCCACGACGGCGCCGGAAGAAGATATATATGTATATGCTATATAGTCAGACGAGTGTGTGTGTATAGCCGGGAAAACGAAGTGTATACGCGCAACAAGTTCCGTTTTCTATTCGCGTTGCGTATATAATGTGATGATTGTTTGTGTGTGTGTGTGTTTGTGATTGTTGTGGGATGTGTGTATAGTGTTTATTATGTGATTTAGGAAAAAGAAATGAGATTAATCTTTTTAATTAGTAATTATTTGTAAATGTTTGATGTTTAAGATATACATATCTGTTGACATAAAATAAAGTTTTATTTATTTTTTTTTATTTTGAATAGAAAAAAATATTTTGTTGTTTTTAAAAAGTCTGATTTCATGGAAGAATGAGAGAAGAATTTTTATGTGATGGACCGTGAACTTGAATTATGCTCGAGGGCAGCTTTTAATAGACGAGGAATATTTTGTTAACCTAGTGGGAAATAAATGGATGGTATATACTCGGAAGTTTAACATTTTATAGAATAACCGGAACTCATTCTTTTATGAATAAAATTTTCTGCTACAAAAAATTGCATTAGCTCCTGACCATTGAAATAAAATTAAATTTTGAAATCAATTTAATTCGAATTATATTATTTTTAAAAAATTTTCGTTTAAATTTATGTAGTGCCCTTACAAATTATCCATTCCTAAGATTATTCCAGTAATTTGGACAATAAACTCATATTTTTTCCTTTACTTATTGTTGCAGATTTTAAGTAATTGAAACTTCCTTACAATTTTTTTTTAATTACAATTAAAAATTTTTACTAATTCCATATTTATCTTTATTTAAATCTTTACTAATTCAGGTATAAATGTAATAATTTGTTTTCAAGTCATTCATACACCTTAAAAAACAAATTATGTCTCATTAACACACTATCACAACAATTATCCATCATAACATCAATTATTTTTTCATTTCAGCACATGATTCAACAAACACACACACAGTAATAATTCCACACGATAAAATACTCCAGCCATATGAAACTATATACCCAAAGCCATCTAAACAAGTCCAAACAAAAAGTCTCAGAGTAGACAGAGTCTCGTTGACAGCAGGACGAAACCCGAGGGGTTTTGTCGCTACCGGCTAAGGGAGCTCTCTTATTATTATTATTATTATTCAGCCATCACATTGCAGCAGAGCAGAGCAGTCCAGGTGCAAGAAAGGGGGAGAGGGTGCACACAGCTCACCACATACAACCCTAAGGATATTATATCGAAGGCGCGCGTTCCCATAGACCTCGCGATATACCTACATATAAGCAGGCGCGTGCGCAGAAAATACCTCTACCCTCTTCCCACGTTAGTTATTTCTCTCACTCTCACCCTCTCTTATATATACCTACACACACACACACACACATACGTCAGCAGCGTGACGCTTCAGCAGTAGTATACGGCGTCGACGTCATACGGACCTCTCTTACTCTCTTCCGTGGAATGACGCGCCTCCGTTATCGGGGGAGGAAGGAGTAGGACTTGGTGGAAGAGGTGTGTTCGATGTGACGTAGCCGAAGAGAGGAGCGAGATATATTATATGCGTATATGGATTCACACAGCTGACGCTGAGATTGCAGTTATATAGACGGTTTATGTATAAGTTTGCTCTTCCGCGCAAACGCAAGTGCTTGCCATATCCAACCAACCCCCTTCTATAGTCTATGATTGGGTGGTGTGTATATATATATGTAGACTTCAATGCGACTGCATACGCAATTTTAGAGATGGTTATTTTGAAACATAGGGAGATGATGGTATGCGTGGGCTTTGGCGCCAAGGTTTGGCGAGATCGATATTATATATAGGGTGGACAATTATGGTACATGAAGATGCGGGGGAGTAATGAGTGTGAGATTATAAAACGTGGGTGTAAGATGCTTCTGGCCACTTTGGTGAAATTTCCGAGCAACTTTTTTTTTTTTTTAAGTAGAACGAATATTTTTGAATTGCGTAGATATGTAAGGGTTGTATGTGGGTGATAAAGTGTTTGATATAATTGCGAAAGTAGAGTTTTTGTTTTAACTTACTCTTGCGGCTGATGATTGAAAAATTTGTAGAATAGCTTAAATCTTACCTAAAAAAAAAAGAAAAATGTTGTTACAAATGATGTTACAAATAAAATTATTCTAAAACAATAAAATTAAAATATAACAAAATAATTTTTTTAAATAACATAGGTATAAATAAATATTTAATAAAAACTATTGTTGCTAATGGTGAACACGACAAGATAAAAACTATTGAATTTTACTCGATTATAAAGCTTTTTTTTGACACTCTTTTGTTGAGCGTATATCAATGCGTGAAGGTTTGCGCAGTGACTTAGCCGACGTACGTCAGTAATCGAACCCACATCCTGTGGATTGTGAAACTTACGTTTAGTCGACTAGATTATTAACAACTATTTCGATTTTATTTTAATTTAGTAACAGTATAATTATATTGCAGTCATTATTTTAATAAAATATAAAACATTTATAAAATTGTTATCATAACAAAATCAAAGTTATTTCTTTATTTTACATTTGTCATTAAACTTTATATATTTTGATAAAATATTCAAAATAAATCGTTTAAATTTAATCGAAAGATAAAGTATATAAGCTGCGTGTGTATTAAATTATCACGTGATATGAAGATACGAAGATACTATCAGAAACAGACCTCTGCATTGTAAAAATAAAAATAATATACGTTAAAGATTTAATATGATTTTACCTGCGAAAGGTATTAATTAATCGTTTTTATTCAACTGCGCGATATAAAAATTGTATATTTTTACAATATCATTTTTTTAATCTATTAATAATTTAAAACCTTTTAATATGATTTTTCATATAAATTAATGTTACTTGATTAAAACGTAATAATTTAGCTTAGTAATAAATCAACCAATACTTTTTCAAACGATAACATTAATTATTAATTTAATTACAATAAACATTATTCATAATTATCAACATTTAAAGATTAGTCTTGAATAAAGTATTAAAAAACAAACAAACATGATATATTTATATTTTATTCGATTAAAATCGCTATTTCCATCGAAAAAACAATGATACGAAGAATTTAAAATCCGATCAGATTTTGTACAACAGACGCGTGTAACTGAAAAGTTCAACAACTGATTCGTTTAACAGAATACAGACCAACATTCATATATATAGTTATACACGATTTTATATCTATACCTCAAATATTTCTATATTTCGTTTAGTTTATCAAAATTCAAATATCCATAAAATCAATTCGTATCAATTCACACAACTATGTTACATATGTATTCTACAATAAAAATATATTCAAACAAAACAACACCAAACAAAAAAACAGTAGTAATCGATTAAAGTTTTCCCACAATACCATTCAGTTCGTATCCTTATATATACAATCAACTAAAAACACATCAGTTTAACAACCCCATTCTAATCGCGTCAAATCTAATAAATCCAAAAGTGAGATATAAATTCCTAAGCTCGTTAGCGTCTATCAAGCTATAGCATATACTAGCCTATACCAAACAACCAACCAATCAATTTCCTTTACGAGCCAACTCTCGACTTTTTCTTCACGCTTGCATAAACACCAACACGCGACCAAAAAAAAACTATACATCAGATATTAAAAAAAAGCCAGCTTAGCTTTTTCCTTAACATATCTCAAACTTATATACTCTCATAAGTAACATATAAGCGTGTGCTATCCTTCCAAGAAACCATCACTGTTACTTTTCACAGCAGTAGCAGAACACAAGGATATAGCGTAGGCAATAATCCCCTCGCAAAGAGTAACAGCAGCAGCAGGGTTAGCTTCTTTTTTTTTCTTTCTTTCTCTCCCTGCGTCGTCGTCCCGGTGTCTCGTGCGCTCGCAGGAAATCAATAGTATATAAGAGAGGCGCCGCAGGTTTCCCCTTGACGACATAAAGACAGAGAAAGATAGAGAGAAAGAGGGAGAGAGATATTCTCTCCTTTACACGTCGCGTATACGGTGTATACGGTTGAGAAACGAATTGTTGGAATTTAGTATAGAGAAGAGGGTAAAGGTATATACTGATTAATATATATTATATATTCCTTGTTTCGAGGTACATATACATACACGCAATATGAGGACATGCTTTGACCATCAGGCGCGAGTTTGATGCTTTTAGTCCCTGCTTAATTGTCGTGTGTGGTTCTGTGGTCGAACGTATTATGACTCTTATGCTTGTATGTA
The DNA here is from genome assembly GCA_030522805.1 of Leptomastidea abnormis. Taxonomy (NCBI): domain Eukaryota; kingdom Metazoa; phylum Arthropoda; class Insecta; order Hymenoptera; family Encyrtidae; genus Leptomastidea; species Leptomastidea abnormis. Next base: position 29,568 of record JAPYZE010001047.1, read on the forward strand.
TGTATGTATGTATGTATGATGATGATAGACACTTACTGGCGAGTACACCTCTTTTTTTTTTTTTTTTTTTGGTTCGACGATCGAGCGTTGACCTAAAATTTGTCGCTTTAGGCTGAAAAAGGCTTTTTATATTTTATGGAAAAGCACTTTGATATTATCTGAAAGGATATGGGGGGTGGTTTCGAGTGAGAAAAGCTATAAGCTCTGTATGTAATTAATTAGGTTTATACAGAGGGTATTTAATATATGGAGAGTCAATTATATTTTTCAAGGATTTTAATGCTTGTTGAAATATCATTAATTATTTTTATTTTATTTTTTTATTTTTTTAAAGCTTTTGTATTGTAAAAAGTAATGCTTGTTATTTGGAGTATAGAGATTTCAGATTTAATTAGTTTTATGAAATTATTGAGTTATTTTGTATTTTGAGTTAAATTTGATTTTTTTTTATAAGCGAATTAGCATATCATGTAAATTACAAGAAACCTAAATAGATATTCAAAATGATGATTCTTGAAAAAAACATTAAACGATATAAACTACAACTTTTTTCTTAAGATAAGGTGCTTATCTTTTCCTGTCTAGATAGCAATTCTACTTCCGAGGAAACTTTCCAGGTGACAACATTATGCAAAAAAAAAATAAGAAAGTCTAAATTGATAAATCAAGTCTTAATCAAATAATTAGACAAAAAAAATTGTTTGTTTACTAAAAATCTTCTTTGTTAAATTATTATGACAATTTTCTGAAACATTAAACTTCTATTCTCGAATAATATTCAAAGATTTTATAAATCCAAGAATAAATTCGAGTAGTTGTACACGTTATTTTACTGTCAAGTAAACGAGATGATAAAAGGACCTAATTTACATATTAGATTCTATCGAATTCGTCGCTATTAATTATTCATCAGAGAATACATATATAGATTGGGCTCTCTTGCGTCGCCGGGGAATCCATTACGGAAAGCAGCTGTAGATATAATAGCAATAGACAAACGGCTATATACAACAGCATTCTCTTCTTCTTTTTTTATTCGCAATTGATGTAGCTTCTAAACTTATTGGACTAATCTCTAATCAAATCATGTCAAAGCAACAACTTTTTCGTTTCACAACCAATTTTTTTTCTTACATTAATAAAAAAAATAAAAACTAAAAGAATATGGATCAAAAACGTCAGCTCTTTAATTATTACGAAAAATTCATCATCAAACTTGCTTCTCTTACGTCACAACCCAAAGGATTCAGTCATATAGTATAGTACGTGCACAGCATCCGAATAACCACAAGATATATAGTATCAAATAAAATGATTAATTTGCGGTACAACCTATTTTTATTTACCACGAACGTCAGCAGTATAAGTCCAAAAGAGGTCGATGGGTAAACGCGCGTAATCGTGACTTCTTTCTGACTTCCCTATATATTCGATCGATCCCTATATACTCTTACATATAAGACCAAGAAATAAGAAAGAAAGAAAGAAAGAGATAAACGCGCAACGATATATTTCGCGCCGGAAATTGGACCTCTCCTTTATTTTCGACTATTCTCTGGGGGAAGTTGTGTATATGTGTGTGTGTGCTTCTTTTTGTGATAGTCTTTTTCTATATATATATACCCTTCTACAATTGTATACGGGTAGGTTGAAAATGAAAATACAGCAAAGCTTCAATACCGTTTTCTTCCAACTTTTCTTTATACTGTTCAATTTGAACAAACGACTGTAGAACAATTTTCAGCTTTATTTATTGCTATGTTACTGCTTACATATACAATTTAAAAATTTTTATGTCGATTAATTAAAAAATTCAAAGATAAAATCTACCTGAGGCATCAAAGGTTCTTTTAATATTCATGCAAGTTTGGTTATAGTTTGTATTTACCATTTTCCATTTCCTATCTATCTATTCTTCTAAGCTCAACAGCTAATAAAACGTCTATTTAGCACCGCCAAGCGGAACCCTTAAATTAGACGTTTTACGAGCACAAACACAGACCAATTGTTCTGACACTATTTTGTAACAGACAAATGTAAACCTAAACGTGTGTGTTCAACAAACGATGATTGTAAGCAGTGCCATCGTATAATTTTTATCGCGTTGATGATCTAAGTGACTCTAATTATAATACACTCTATGTGCATATTATGTTAATTTTTTCTCAAAAGCCTATCTATGCAAACGATTTTTTTTCTTCTTTGGTAGCATCGCATCGTTTGTACACCCTTTTTATAAAAATGACCGTGCGAGGAAGGTAGTTATTTTTTTTATGGATATTTTACGCTTAGAAAGCAGATAATCAAGCGTGATGAGACAAAAAGACAAGATATGATGAGAGGAAATTTAATGTTAATCCAAGTGGATATATAAGTGCAATCGAGCTTGTCATTCTTTAGAACTACGATTTATTGAACTATGTAATTTATTTTAAAAAAATTATGCAAGTTTTGTATTTTTATGATTTTTCTTTTTTATTAAGCTATCTGCTTGGTAACTTTATCGATTTAATTTACCAATTACCATTAGCGTCTCTGATATTTAATTACATAAAAATAAAAAATATAATAGCAGAGTACCCAAAGGGGTTTTTCACTCCTAAAATCGATTTCAATATTTAGTGATTTTTAGCTATTTTAAGCGATTACAGCGATTTTAAATCGCTTAAACGATTTCATCGAATTTACATCGATTTCAGCGATTTTACAGATTACAATCGATTTCAATCGATTTTAAATGATTTCAACCAATTTTAAATCGCGTGAAATTGCCGAAAATTTCTAAGAATTGCTAAAAAAAATTTCTGGAGAGCGATTTCAACCGATTTTAGTTGATTCTATCGAAGTCCATCGATTACAAACGATTTTTTTTTAAAAAAAATCGATTTTACGAGTGAAAAACCCCTATGCCCAGCAAATCATTTCTTTTATGCGTTAAAACCTTTTTGACACTTTATAAAGCGTATTTTGGAATAAAAGTGTTTATACAATGACTCAGTCGATAGACCCCAGGAATCGAACCCATCATTTGAAAATTACAAAACCAATGTTCTCTCGACTAAGCCATATTCCAGACCTTCAATTCAAAAAATTATTATTAGTTATACGTTGATACTTGTTAATTACTCCTGCTGTACTAAATTAAAGTTTTATAATACAATTTTTATGTATCAGCCAAAATAAAATTTTCTATTTCCTTATAAATAAAAAAAGCAACTATCAACCTGTACATTAATTTATATGTGCAGCTGGTAAAGACTAGCGATTATTCAGTAACAGTAGTCACAAGAGTCTTTCGTTTATCCTGGGCTAATAAGGGAAACATTTCTTTCTTCGCAGAGACGAAAAAAAATTTTTTAGAATCACCCAAAGAGAAAGAACGGAAGATGAAGCCAAATTGGGTGCGGATGTGTATTTTTAGACTAAAGCCAAAGGGGGGCCTATACACTTTTCTCCGCGACCTACATAATTTCATGTCTTGGTAAACCGCGAGACGATGAGACTACGTTTTCCTTTGTTATTCCAACTGAATCGGTGAAAAGCCGATCTTTGACTAGCAGTTTATAATATATGTTATATAGAGTTTCGTAAAAGTCATTTTTTTCTCTCTTTGTGTGCAACTATAATATAGGGTGTGAACTACGATCTTATCATTCGCTCGTCATCAAATTTTTAAATGCGTGATGTTTTGTACTTGGAGCAGCTTTGTTTATGATATTTTTTCTTTTAAAGATGATTTAAAGGGGAATTATCGAGATTTTCTTTGTGTATAGTGGCAGGTTAGAAGTTAGTTTGTCGATGGCAAGATGATTGCAATTTTTTTTTTATTTTCAGGAAAAGACTTGACGCAACAATGAGAAAATCTTTCAGTAAACTGTCAGTTATAATTATATCTCGACCTAGGTTATAATTGTCTGGAGAGGATAGCGAGGTTATTGCAAGAAATTGACTTTAATAGTCTTTTGAGAAAGTTTGAAAAATTCTTTATTTAGAAAAAAATAAAATTATTATTCCATTTTGATTGATTTATTTTATTCTAAGCAGATGCGGCTATATTTTGGAAATTCCGAGAGAATAGAAAGTTATAATTAAAAATATCTGTAATAAAAAGTAGTGTCAAATAAATTGCCGAAAGTTTTTAAAAGAATACATAATAGATTATTGGGAAAAACCACGCGTGAAAGGCAAAAAGAAGAAACAACTGATCGATGCTTCTAAAACTTACACAAACTTTTTTTTTTTGCTTTGCAATTATCGCTTATCCTTGTAACTTTATCGCACTTGTTTTCTTATGCAAATCGTCCAACAGTCACATTTTAATTTTTTGAAGTCTGCCCAAGACAATTGCATAACTACATGTAGAAACTAAAAATAGAAGTAAACTTGTTTGATTCTAAAAATGCTTCTAAACACAGACATTTATTATTTGATTAAGCCAAAAATTTTTAATTTATTTTCTCGTGGCTTTATCTCAAGTTCATCGACCCATATAGATTTAAACTCTTCGTACATCTAAAATCTGTATTTGTAAAATTGAAATTGTCCAATTTTATCACATCCATAAGCGACAAACAAGAAACTCTTGTATCGTCTTATGTATAAACTTTGCTTAAATTGCTAAAAGATGTTTTGTGAGAAATAATAAATATTGATATTAGGAAAAATGAGCTTGTAAACATGATAAATTTCATACGCGAACAAGTGAATCACATTTCGCATACTGTTACATACTCGAATGTGTCTCATAAAGAGGAAAAAAAAAATTAAAGATACTCGAAGTTTAATTTAATATTTTTATAATTAACACAGGCTATCGCGACTTCACAGTTTGATAAAAGCTTCTTAGCTGCCTCATAATATCCAGGAACTTTAAAATTCGCTAATTTTGCGCAGTAGTCGCGAACTGTCATACAAAGGTAAAGACTAAAGAGAGCCTAAACGTACAAGGTCAATATTCATCCGACTTTGACCTTAAATACTTTAATCGGCTAGACCCTGAATTTCGACGATTATTACTTATATACTCTACACAAATAAAGAGTAAAAAAAAAAAAAAAAAAAACAAAAAAAAAAAAAAAAAAAAAAAAAAAAAAAAAAAAACAACAGAGACACGCGAAATCGATCGTCTCAGAGTTCTCCGCTAAACATTTTTATTTTTTGCATCATCTTTTTTTTCTGCAACAAAAAAAAAGAAAGAAAAAAAAATCTTTTCAAAGTTGCAAAAACGAAGCTACACAAAAAAAATAGTATCAGAAAAGATTCAAGCAGCATCAGCAGACAGACCACCAGAGATATAATATGCCGTCATCGTCTCTCATCTGTCTATACAGAGTCTAAAAGGAAAAACCAAAACAAAGCTGCGCTTACAAAATCGTCAGTAGCAACACGGCTCACTTCTAAACTTCTATATCTATATTTATATATAGCTTACTTATAAGTTTTGTGAGCGCAGCCACTCGAGACGCTGCCATATTTCGCAACAACTAACTCTTCGCTCTCCTTTTCCTTTCTCTCTTTTTCATTTTTTTTTTCTTTTTCTTACTCACACACACATACACCTACGTGCATAACGCACAGATCTTCAACGTATACCGATACAATTCAAAATAGATTTTTTGGACCAGCGAAATATTAACACAAAAATTCAAATATAACAAAAAAAAAAGAAGATAAAAAACCGTGACCAAGACACACTCTTAAGCCTCAAAGTTATATTATTAGTCTGACGAATTCCTCCAAGCAGGTATAGATTGTCTTTTTTTCCTCTCTACTTCAAACTGCAACATCGAATTGGCCTTGAGCAGTCACAAAACGCGTTCCGGTACTGCGTGTCCGCGTCGTCCATTCTTATATATACTACCTATATACATAATGCGCAGTTCGATCTCGTCGTTTTTCACCAACAACGAACGACGACTACGACGACTACGGCGACCTTCTCTTTTCGCCTGCAAATAACGTCTCGCGTTTCTCTTCTCCTGTCTCTCATCTCGTTTCTGAGAGAAAAGAAAGAGAAAGAGATAAAGTATATCTGCACGACTGGATATACACGTATATACCTATATACACGTCAATGCCGCTTTTTTAGGCGTCTCGTATACGAGCGAGAGTTAATTCGGTCTCTCTTTTTTTCTTCTGGGCTTCCCCACACTGATCGTGTATATAGACTACGCGAATATTAAAGCTGTGTGGATTTAAAAGATTGTGTATGTGTAAGTATGGATGAAAATTGAAATTTGAGATTTTGGTTATTGGGTGATGAAAAAAGATACTATACTGTATAGGCTATTATTAATCAGGAAGCTTTGAAATCGGAAGTATATTTATTAAAATGATTTTGAGGTGACCTTTATAATGTATTTAAAAAATTGATTTTTTTTTTAATTCAAATTTAAATTAGATTATATTTTTTAAATGGCAAATAATTCATTTAGAATAAAGGTGTGGCAAACGGTTTGACCATTTGAAAAAAATATTGGTTATAAATATAGTGACATTTAAATTTTAATAGCAACTCTGTCGTTAAACCGTTATTTTAATAATCTCTGAAACATATTTTAGCAATATATTGTATTTGATAGGAATTAAATCAACGCAAAATAAAATAATAAAAAAAAAAACTAAATTGTTATCAATATTTTATTTATACTAAAACCATACATCACACAATCCCAACATTAAGACATACACACATAAAATTTTTTTTTTTTATTTCCTATACATATATCCATAAATATCAAAAAAACCACAATAAATTTTCTAAGCTTTCCTACACATCACACCCAATATACATAAGTATAAATAAAAACATTACACAACATTACAAATGACTTTTGTTAATAACAAAACGATTTTACCTTCCATCACAATTTAATAGGAAAAAGTAAATCTATCTTGCGTCATACAACTTATACTATCTATCCTATTATATATAGATACCTATTTGTTCGCAAGCACACGTTTTACACATACACAAACAACTGTCATTTGTCCTTATTCACTCGACCGGCTCGGTTATACAATTTGTAAAAATGAGCGGGTTTTAATTAGCGCGAAAAAAAAGTCGCTGAGTTCATTCTATATCTCTTACATTCGAGGCCAGTCTTCTTCTCCTTCCTCAACAGGACTCTCCCTTTTTTTTTAACTAAGTTAGAACTAAAAAGAAAAAATAAATAAATAACGCGACTAATGACTAAATAAACCGCAAGCTACACATACGTCTACCTATATATGCCTCATTTTTTTTACAATTAACCATCTCGCGAATATTCCGTAAACACGCAATATACCTTCTTGTCCTCTACAAGGACATTCTACAAAAAAAAAATCGATGTAGGTAGGTATATACCAAGTAAAGAACAAAGTATAAACACTTTAGAGACTCTTCTATATCTTTTAATATAATATCAGTGTTATAGTTACATCCCAGCATCCCGCAAGCATCCTCTTTCTTACTGTAAAAAGAAGCAATGATAGAGTATATAGATATACATATCGAAAAGGCTACTCTTGAGGGGGGGGGGGCAAAAAGCAAATGGGGTTATAATTTCATTAGAGACACGACGACGAGGTAGACTGGAGAGATAGTAGTAGTATAGTAGTAGTAGTAGTAGTCAGAGTCGAGACAAGGATGATATTCCCACACGGGGGACACACCACGAGTGCCAGGTAAATATAAGCCAGGATATGAAGGAGTAAGAGAAAGAGATGTAGCATATAAGAGGAAGAGGAGGAGATCAGGAAGAAAAGGCAGAAGAGCACCGACGCATAACGGAATATAACCACGAGGAGGGGGGGGGGGAGGAGGAGAAAGGATGAGTAGAAGCGCGAGTGTATTATCCTCCCAGTGGTAAGGTGAGGTGAGGTGAGTATACGTGTGTGATGGCGACGTTCGCGTGGTGTGGCTTGTGGTCGTCGGCACGCGATCCAGAATTTCCTGAGATATATAGAGAAGAGAGAATATAAGCTGCTTGAAAGAGAAAGATGGGAGTACTTATTAAAGGGTGGTCCGATATAAGTGCGGCTCTGACTTGTGCTGGTGCTCTTGCTATTATCTATCAGAGGTACAGAGAGAAGGGGAGAAGTGGGTAAATTCGTTTTTCCTTTGCCCGCATCTTGATCTTTTCTTTTTTTTTTTTTAGGTAGTAGTAAAGGAGGTGCCTTGCTAACTTTAAGATCTTGAGCAGGAATGATTTTAAGATGCTGTACTATAAAAGAAGCTTTTAATTGATTGCGAAATATGAGTGAACAGAAATCTTGTGGTATTACAGGGTATTATTTATTTTATTTTATTTTTTTTTTTTCAAGATTAGTAAAAGAGCTTGATGAAATTATAAAAATTCTTAGTGAGTTTAACGATGCTGTACATTTGATTTGATGGATTGTCAAAGAGGGCAATTAATAAAATGACAATTTGATTATTTCAATAAATCGACATTTATACGACAGTCGTTAGAAGTAAGAAGTAAGCCTGGTGTACAAGTATAAAAAAAAAAATCCAGAATAAAAAAGAAAAAAAAAGTAACTGGTACTGTACATATGTATATATACATATACGCAATACGTGATAACGTCCTTGATGATTATTATAACTGGATAAATAATTGCCAGCACTTAACCAGTTCATTCTTTCTTTGTACGTATATGTATATACCTACAATACAACGACTGTGTGTATATATGCCAATGTACAACGCAATGTTCTTACATATTTTATATTTATATATACGTATAGTATATGTAATATAATAAATACACCGACAATAATAATCTGCCACATACATACAATGTCCGGATTGTATGATTATGAAATACTTGAAAATATTTTGCGCAACATATTGCTTTTTTTTTTCACGTGGTTTGTGTATTGATATATAACTCGACAATGAATTACATTATGTTCAAACTTGGATAAATTGTTTGTTAAATAAGAAAAAAACTGGTACGAACTTTGTGATGAAGAATGCATGATTAATTTTAACTAAAGAGTGAGAGAGAAAAAGAGAAGGAAAGAAAAAGAGAGAGAGAGCTTTTATAAGAGCTTTAACGTATTAAGTATATATACAGACGATGAACGTATCGTAAACTGGGAAATTCCGGTGTCTCTGCATTTACTGTGTGTGTGCATGTGTGACGACGCGCGAGGGGATTTTAAAAGAAAATCCTTGTTCAATGATATTTTGCTTCCCTATTACTTTGAGCTTGAGCGTGTTACTGGAATTACCTCGTGTTCGACTACGTATTAAAAGATTAACCTTTCAATGAACTAGTTTTTTTTCTTTTTTTTTTTACTAAAGACTATTATGTTCTTGTTTGAGCTTTGAATGTTAGTTTAACTCAGATTAACTCTTTAGCGATTAATAGATTAAGTTTTATTTATGTTAAAATTTAGATTTACTTGATTTTTTTTTTAAATGTTGATTTTATTATTTTTTGGAAATATCCTTTATTTATTCTTTTAATTAATTTGTTTTACATGAATGTTTTTATTGATGATTTATATTGGTTTTGATTGAGACACGTTACGTTATTTAATAGATAATTGTCAAATGTTATTTATTTGCAATTATTTTTCATAAAACAAAAATAATAAATTCAATATTTTTAAGATTTGTAAATAATTAATTTATGATAGAATTAATTGAAATCTTAAAACAAATTAATTGAAATATGAAAAAAAATTCAATCGACATTACTAACGAGATAACGAAAGTTATTTTAGCATATATGTATTGATTTTTTTGCTGATTTAAATGAATAAATACGTGAACAATAAAAAAAAACGAAATTATTGAAAAAAATATAAGTTGCCAATATAAATAGTTTCTAATTGACTAGATTTAATTAGCTTGAAACGACTCTATTGGCTGAAAGTTTTTTTTTATATAAATGAAGCAACAGAATTGGTAAGTAAAAAATGTATATAAACTTAGTTTGAAGTTGCTGTTTAGAATAATGTCAATAAACTTGAACAGATGTGTGTCACTAAAAAGTTTCATGCCTAATAAACCTAAAAAAAAAAATTTGCTTATTATATTCAAATTCAATAGAATAGCAAATCTAAAAAAAAAAAATTGTTCACCTTAGACGATATCCCTAATTGATTACAAAGCCGTAGATCTCGTCAAAAGAAAATAACATTTGCAAATGTATAACCACAGGCCACAGAGCATATACATATGAACTTGGCCAACTAAAATATAATATATAATTGAAAAAGAAAAAAAATTATCCTAAAGCCACCTTTCTTTTCAATTCACTTTCTACGCCTTTTATCTTGAATTAGCCATATGCCAGTCATTATAATATAATCAGCCTCATAAAACTACCAGTTGGAGTGGTCAAACGAATGCATCATTACAAAATAAAAGATCTTAAGCAAAATTAAGAAGACCAACAATCAAGAAAACGAAACAAAGCACCGATATATCCAAACATTGAAATAAAGGACCTTGGCATTTCTTGACAACGTAAAACTAAAAAATAAAAGTAAATCGAAAAAGGGAGAGGATATATTTTTTGAATTGTTGGGAATCCCCGAGAGCTTGTGTGTCTTTGACTTATACGAAGGAGGCCGTCTATACGCAGACGACGGCATTCACGACTTTCACCTGTGGCCAATGCTCTTTCTCTTTCTTGTTTCTCCTTCGCCATAAGAAAGGCGGGTCCGATTAAAGGCCATATGCGCGCAAGGCAAAGGAAAAGCCGGAACGCGGAAAAAGAGCGCGATGTGTCGCGAAATTTTTTTTTTTTTTATAAGTGGTCTGAGATTGATTTTATACGAACTGATCACGCCCGTAGTTTATAATGTATAGGTATATCTATATACACATATCACACACAATTATTTATTGGCCTTGTGAACACAACACTCACTTTTTCTTTCTCTTCTGCTTTTTGATCTACCTTGAGAATTTAGCAGAAATTTTTTTTCTTCTTTTGTATACTTGAAATAAAAGAGAATGTAAATATATACAATTTTTGAGAAACATATTTTTTTTTTTAATTTTTATGGCAGGTGGAAATTGGAAGATTATATTTTGTTCAATGGAATTATTATACAGACCTAATAGCCTTCCAAAGACTTTTTTAGTGTGCCGTAAAAACGAACAAGACCTGTTTTTTTTTTTTTGCAAATTTTTGCAGAAGTAAGCCTCTGGGTAAAAAAAGAGACAGGTGTGTTGTGATCTCCAAATTAAAAAACTAACAGCCATATGTATATAACCATAACACGTGGTATAAATCAAAATTGAACCGTTACGTGTATTATACGATTAAACATAATAATCATTGAATTTTAATTTATATATAAAAAAAGAGGAAGGTAAAAAAAAGGAAGTAAGATACAGATATAAGGTAAATTAGACAATTTCACTGTTGTAACAACGTAACTATTATATCTATACACCAATACTATTTCGAAGAGCTTCGCAATCGGGTATGACGTATGCGTATATATGTGATTCATGCGCTAAGAGTGAGAAAGAACGCAGCAATCGACTTTTGCTTCGTGGAACACAAACACACAGACACATACACACACACACAAGACATCAGACACTCAGCTGACCCACTAAATTTTCGGCGCAGGCTAAAATTTTGGCTTTAGAAAGTCGCGGTAGACCTTTTTTTTCTTCTTCTTCTCTTTTTCTTTATACCACGTGGCCAAACCTATATGCTATATACCATTACCATCGTTAATGCCATTTGGACGAGATACATATCTTTTTCTCTCTTTCTTTTTTGTCTCTCTTGTATGTATATTATGCGCGTAACTGAAACGCTATTCTCGCGCCTGTATAATACGCACATATATGTGTGTGTGCCTCTCTCGTCAATGACATTCTCTTTTTACCAAGCGCAATCTGCATGGGTAATATGGTCGTCCTTGACCTACTTTTTGTTACTCTTTTTTTTTTACGCACTTTACTTTAATCAACATCGAGTTAGTTAACTATCGCGGAATTACAAATGTTAAAAATTGTAGTGCCGAAAAAATTTTTTACAATTCATTTACAAAAAGTAAAATTTTTAATTATTTAGAGTGAAGAGGTTGAATTATATACGAATTCGAATAAAAAGACAATTAAAAAGTAGCAAGTTTTTTTATAGGATATATTGTACAAATGTAATATTAATCCTAAAAGAGCGTAATGGAAAAAGCCACTTTACACTAGATGGATCTAAAATGTTTTTAGCAGTATGTATTTAGCTGCAGGTGGAAAAAGAAGAAGGAGGGTGAGAGGGGAAGGGCAATATTTTCACGAGTCACGTAAACGTATCGACGTGTGTAAGGATATACATACATACATAGATACACATTTATATATAACGTGTAATGAAATCGTAAAACGTTTATATACATACATAGTCTCGTGCAATATTCTCGTGATTATTTCGCGAGTATAGTGTATTGGCCTCCCCTTTTTCATGAGATGTATCGCAAAGTAGCAAAAGCAAAGTGCCGATAAACTATATACTATTTTCAGCAATTACAAATAAAATGAATTACACCGATTCGTCGGAATATAGTTATGGTAAGGGGATGAAGGAGAGAGAGAAGGAGAAGAAGGGGGAGGAAGGAGAAGAAGGGGGAGGAGGGATTTAGCAGGAGAGAGAACCAGTTGATCGGCTTTCACCTTTTCTAAACATTCTCATTCCGCATGCAATGATGTTAATTTTATTTAAAATCAGAGCCAGTTTCTTTTTTTTTTTTTTTTAACTTTAACTTTTTCTTTTTTACCTGTTTTTATGGTTTTTTTAAATTAACTTTTACAGAAAAATGAAAAAAAAATTAGTCATTTATGTTGATTAAAATCGTTAAAGTTTTTTAAAATAAAAATTTATTTAAACAATATTAAAAAAAATATGTATCAAATTTTGGATCAACAATCAATGGATCTTTAAGCTTTAGAATACTCTACTGAGCATATTTCAGTAAATGAGAAAACTCGATCAAACACTAGCCCACCAGGAATCGAACCTACGACCTGTAGATTGCGAAACCAAGAGCTAGTCAACCAAGTCAATCTCAGTATTTGGTAACAATCAATTGATTCATCATTAAATTCAATTACAAAACTTACACACACACTCTCTTCTTCATAAAAAAAAAGAAATACCATAAGCTGATTTATGTAAATAATGAGCGAATAGTTTACATACTAATTTAGGAGCTCAAAGCTCACTATTCGACATCAGTCATTATCCAACACAGAGTATAATATGTATGAATGTGTGTATATGCTGTAAACCTTGAAAGAAAAATCTATCATTAAACAGAAAACAATAAAGCCTCGTTGCGTTTTCTTTGGCCTCCCTCCCAACTCTAAGAAAGTCATACATTCCCACTTAACCGACATTAAACACAACTTTAACCTTCCTTGCTAAATCTCCACCTCAAAAATAAAAAAAAAATAAAAAATCAAAGAAGAATAAAAAGAAAAATAAGCAACAAAGGAAAACACTGCAAACACATGGACACTAAAAAAAATCAGATCATTAACCCCCCCAAACAAAAGAAAATTCCTTGCAAGAACCAAAAGTGCAAGCAAAGAAAGGTATACGCGTGTCACCATTCAGAAGAAAAAAAGAAACTAATACAATTAGTTCTCTCGTATAGAATATAGTGGCGCGTCAACAAGGATAATCGCGGCTAACCACGAGTATAAGCTCGCTCCACCCGATTTCTGCTCTGCTACCATTATATATATATATATATATATATATATATATATATATATATATATATATATACATACAGGCCGACAAAGCGCGCTGCACCCAGTCTCACCCCCACGCGAACACACATTGTCTCGTGCCACCGAC
>JAPYZE010001048.1:0-27194 GCA_030522805.1 Leptomastidea abnormis
AAGAAGAAGAAGAAGAAGAAGAAGAAGAGGAAGGCCAGTGGAAAGCCATCTGGTCGATCGGTCCGATACAGTCGCGTTCCAAGAGACAAATTAAGTTCTTGCTTCTTGCGGGCCGTGTTCGCTTGCTTGCTCGCGATCTCACACATAAACACACATACGTATACAGATGCGGATGGGATCTGATGGGAAGGTGGTGACTGGAGTGTATCGCGCGAGTATGTATATATAAGAAGAGAGCAATCGACGCGCGGGATCCCAATCCCGAGTCGAGTCAAGTCGAGGAGACCTCTTTAACGAGACTTTACACACACATACAAACACACGTGCAGAAAGAAACACAGGTAGGGTAGTAGTAGTAGATAGACGGTCGGCAAAGATCACTTGGAACGAAAGTCTGCGCGAGCGAGTGAGCGCGCGCTTGAACCTATATACTACTCCTCTCTCGCGCGTCACCTTTTCTCATGCACGCGACGCTGATGATCATTAGTCTCAGCGCAGCTACTCTTATATGCCGGCTCATTCCTCTCCTACTCCTTCCATCATTCGGCTTACTCTTCACCCTTCCCTCCTTAGCCTTATTCCCTCCTGCCCTCCCCCCTCCTTCCCGTCTCACCCGTCTCGCGCACTAAAACTCACCGCGAGGAAATTCACTTTTCGCGTGCCAAGCTCACGCACTTGCCGCGCCTGTCGTGCCTGCTGATATTACTACTACTACTACTATTACTACATTTACTATAACTACTACTACTTTTGCTGCTGCTGCCGCTTCTTCAGCTATTCAATTAAATGCCTGCCTGAAGCTACTGCAAGAAAATCCACTATAGAGTCCCTGCTGCGCTCAGTGTTTTTCTTCCGGCTCCATGCACGTACGGATATCTCTCACTCTCCCTTTTCTCTCTCTTTCTGTCTTTCCCGCCTACCTCGCTATCAAGTATCCGCTCCGGAAAAGAGGCCGTTTTTACGTATCAAAAGGGCTCTTTCAGCCGAATAATTTACATTTATCAGAATTTTTATTCCCGAGCTCGAAAAGAAAGAGATTAATTCGCGAGAGCTGGATAGAGGGTGGTATATAGAGGTATAAAGGTAGGGGTGTAGAGGGATCTATATATAACGGCGACTCTAGAAAGCCATAGCTTACTCTTTCTCTTTCTCTCTCTCTCTCTCTTTCTCTCTGCTCCTATAAAATTCAGTCTGCGCGAAGGATAATTTTTTAACGTTATTATGCCTGGTAGCCTCCTCGTCCTTCCTTCACCCCTCTCTTATATATATATATATATATATATATATATATCCTCATCGTTCGCCATCCGACTACGAATTCCGCTCTCGATCCCTTCCTTGTCGCGCTACTGTTACCGCTGCTGCTGCTACTCAACTCTCTTGCCCCTTCGTTGATTGGCAATTTTGCGTCTTGAATTTTTATCCAGCTAACAGTAGTAGTAGTAGTAGTAGGAGCAGTTCGTCCATCCTACCTACCTACCTACCTACTACCGACCGACCGACCAACCATCCGTTCCTCCTCGGCAACCCCTTCGTTTTTAAATTATCCGTGAGATTAATCAAGGCGTCATTTTTCACGTCCAATTTGCAATAAAAAGGAGCGGCGGAGGCTCAGTCGAGGGGGCGGAAAGGGTGCAGAGAAAAAAGAAGAAAGAAAAGGAGTAGGAGGAGGAGGAGGGATAACAGGGAGGTGCCAGGGGAAGGCATCGGAGAAGAAAAAAGTTGCCGATGGGCGACGCGGGAAGTTGTGTAGTCTCGGGCGCGATACTAGTTCATGCAGAAGAGTAAACCTTATTCTTAATTGATACATTCTGAATTAATTAATCCCCCTAGAGCGAAAGGGTTGCAAGTAATGAGACGAAGTAAGATGAGAGAGAGAAAGAGAGATGGAGAAGCGACACTAGCTGGACTGATGGCAGAGGGGTATAGTATAGAACGAAAAGGGGGTGGAAGGTGGGGGAAATGAGCACAAGAAAAAGAGCAGTTGGTCGCACTCGCAGCGCCTCGAGCAGAGGACATAGACGACGACGACGATGAGGCAGGAGAACGTCGCTACTGCTATCGTCGCTGCTGCCGCCGCCGCCCTTCCTTAATTAGAGCCGCTCATAAATTTCTTTCATTGGACACTTTTTTCTTCGATTATTAGCGCATACATCTTGTCTCTTTCTCTCTTTTTCTTGTCCCTTGGATATTGGCGCCAAACGGGGTCTCCCCCTCCCCTTCACCTTGTGCCACGCAACCCTTTTCTTCTTGCCGATGTTGGACATCTGCTGCCAGCCAGAGACGAGAGAAAGCGATGAGGGAGAGTCAAGTCAGGAAGGGAGAGAGTTGAGGGAGCTGGACTCGGGCTTTATTTGGCGATTAAAGAAAACCGCGCTCGCGCAGAATTGCCTTATTTCTAGTTCGAGCCAACTTTCCCCTCCACTCTTGTAATTCGATTCGATGAAGAAAAAAAAAAAAGTTGGAAGTTACTCGGGATTGGCTCGAGCTGTTTGCAATTTTTTCAGTCCCTGACGAAGCCCAGGAGCACGTCTGATCGCAACTACGCGTACTATTACTACTTGGACTCTCGAATTATTCTCAATAATTCAGGCGAATTGCCGTAGTTATTCGGAGGAGGGCTAGCAAGCAGCGAGCTGAAGGGAAAAAGGTTTAAAGTTCAAGTCCCGCGAGGAATGAGACTTTCTCTACTCCCTCCCCTCACGTCGTCTCCTTCACTCATCCGACTTCTTCAATAAGGAAATGCAAACTCATCCAAGTAGTCCCCAGCTCCCGAAAGCAGCTACTTCTACTACTGCAAAGATCAACTTTTTTTTTCTTTATTCTTTTGTCTTCTTTTTTTCGAAAATATCTCGCACGGACAGAATATTGACGGAAATTGAATCCTTTCCCTGCAGAAGAACAAATTTCTCGTAAGAAAGTAAAAACTGGATTTTATAAAAAGTTTTCACTCGAATCTATAATTAATTTTTTTCAATAGTTTAAAAATATATACAAAAAACGAAAAAAAAGAAAAAAAAACAGAAGGAAATATAAATGCAAAATGATTTTGGGCTATAGTTGTTGGCTATATGCTGCCCTCTTTTTCTCTCTTCCCTCAGATGGTGCGAGTCGGAAAAGGAGAAGCAGAAAAGCAGAACAATCGAGGCAAGAAGCTGAATCCCCGTGGAAGGAGAGAGAAAGAGACAGGAGTCAGAAGGAGAAGAAGACGAAGAAGAAGTAGAAGAAGAAAGGGGTTCCGGGTCATTTTTACCGAAATTAAATCGAAAATTAGAGCCGTATTAAAATGCAATGCTCCCAATAAGAGATTCGTCGGCTCGGTCGAATTCTGCGGCTGGCAGATCTACGAGGAAAGAGGACGGCTGGGAGATGATGCCATGAGAGAGCAGCCGCGCATGGCCTTGACTTCGGAGCGGGTGAAGAAAGGGAGGTGGGTGGGGTCGTGGGTTGGCCGGGTAAAATTTCTTGCTCATGCAAATCGGCCAGAGAAAGCAGCGACAGGAAGAAAATAGCAGGGCAGGCAGCACACACAAGTCGGAGTATAGGAGGAGAAGAATAGGAGAAGTGACAGAGAAGGAGAATCGGAGGTTTGATGCTGCGGATTGCTGTATGAGTTAATCAGGAAGCAGCTCCTACATACTCGAGAGCTTGAGAACCTCTGCTCGCCAAAGTCGAGATCTACAACTATACCTCAACCTACCTAACCTACCACTGCAGCAGTGATAGTAGCAGCAGGAGCAGCCGTCATTTGGCTCGGCTCTGCTTTTAAATATTCCTTCGAAATTTTCATAAATTCCGAGACCACTACGCTTTCGTGCTTTTCCTCTTTCTCTCTCTCTCTCTCTCTCTCTCTCTCTCTCTCTCTCTCTCTCTCTCTTTCTCCTTCTCGTCGTTCTCCGCGAGGCTAAAATAATTGCTATTTTACTTCTAGTCTCGAGATTATTATTTGAAAATGTTTGGATTCCCACGGCTCTCTTTCTGTCTCTCTCTCTCTCAAAAGGCATCGAATTTATTTGCTAAAGTTTTCACTTGAATTATACCGAATTTCAGATAAAACGAAAGATGGGAGGGAAAATCGCTAACGAGGGGAATGCAACTCTTCGAAGGGAGCAGAGGGGAGGGGGGGATATTAAAAAAATGAGGGTAATTAAGGAGAGAATAAAGTTGGTTTATATCTGTAGCTGGGCTGTATGTATGTATGTATGGGTATACCATAACATGGGATGGCAAGTATAAATGAGACGAGATAGAGTTCCGATGGCATGAGTTAGTATAAGCGATCGATTAATGATCGCACAGACACAAGTGCTAAATCGGTATATCGCTCGCTCCTCTCTCTCTCTCTCTCTCTCTCCATATCTCGTTCGATACCCAAGCCAACCAGTCAGCCAGCAGCACACGATGAAAGGGCCCGAAGCTAAATAGTTGATTGTAAAGAATTCAAGCATCGATCCTCGAGGCATTCCGATTTCAAAGAGAAGATTCTGCCGATACACTCGTGAAAGCCACCACTTATTATTCACATTTTTATTTTTTATTATAATTTTTTATTATTTTTTCTTTTTATCTTCTCATTCTCACATATCTTTTTTATGTTATCTTAATCTTAAAGAATACAGAAATACTTATTGCAGACAAAACTTGATATAAAATAAAATAACGCGTAGTAACCTTGACATTGAAGAAGTCCTATATAATAGTGTTAAATATATGACGATGGTACATTGATATTACTAAGCATAACTCCAAGCAGACTAGAGCAGAGTAATGCAGCCCTTAGGGCGAAACGTAGAAGGAGATGCTCGTTTGAGTCGAGAGTTGCAGTTACAACTCAACTACGAGGCAGCAGCAGCAGCTATTCAAGCGCCAAGATTTCAAAGAGCTGTTGTACATATATAGAGGAAGGATGAGGAAGTGCACCGGACGCGTCCGAAGCTCTCTGGCTGTATAATACTGGTAGACTAGCGATAACTTGGGACTACGTCTCGCGTGCCCTTTGCGCCCGAGAGTAGCGGTAGTATAAGCTTGTTGTCTACTGTTTGCTTACTTGACTCTTCGACCCACTAACTACTTGTATATAACTCAAAGCTTTATTTGCTTGTAAATTGAATTTCTTTGTAATTATTTTAGTATATCAAGAATATAATCTCAACTAATTAGACGAAAATAGATTGAATGAAAAATAAACACAAACAAGTGCCTAAACTTGAGAAAAAAAAAGAATTTTGAAAAAAAGTGATCTCAAAATGTAGCAAAAAGTCGAAAAATGACGAGAGGAGGTTGAGAAATGCATTGCATGTTTATGCTTTTGGCAGCTGTTTCGTAAGTTACTGTGCTACTGCTGCTGCCAATATCGGTTCTCAATTTAATGATCTCCTCTCTGCGCTCGACAGCGTCGTAAACTTCTTCCCCTTCCCTCCACCTATACCTTACCACCGTTTCATCGTTAAAAGTCGCGGCTGAACGAGCGCCTGTTATGCTAAACGCTCGAAGTAAGACCAGTGCCCCGCATTACATTATTTTCATGGAAGTACAAAAAAAAATATGAAGTTTGCACTCCAGCTCAAGTTGAAAAATAATCTGGTAGTTTTTTAAAAATATTTTAAAAATTTATATTGATTCATGAAACAATGTTTTCTTACTTATTCTCAACTGTATCCATATTCGATAAGAATTAAAACGACCTTTTTGTTGTTACTATCCTTGTAGATAAGATATTGTTGTGATTTAAAATAACTGTTGGGCATTATTCTTAAATCGATGGAACGACCAGCCGAATGGAAAGAAGAGAAGCAAAGATGTGTCGTTATATAGGTATGTGAAGTCAGTTCGTTGTCTTATTTCTCTTTGGCACCCAGCGCGATATACATATATATATATATATAGGCTCGAATAAAAGGAGAAGGAGAAGAGAAAAAAATTTGGATTTATTGAGCCATTATTCGTAAACGCCAAAATCGATATTTCACCTCCAATCGCGATTTTGAGAAGCCCTTGTTCGGCCTCTAGCTTGATCATATATCAGGCTCGGGTCAACGATATGTATAAGCGTTCTGGCTTCGAGAAGATGAAGAAAAAGAAGAAGAAGACGAGGTAGAAAAGAGATAGAGAAAAAGAGAGAAATGAAAGAACATAGTATTCCAAGCTCAGTTTCGGTGACACTTTTTGAGTTTCTATTTCTTGAACTTGAGCGCTGTTTTACTCTCCAAGATATATTTACGCTATTGCCAACTGCATATGTGCTCGCATATCACCAATGTCGCACACGTTTGTTGCAGTATGTTCTTCTTTCTCCCCCCTCTCACTCTCTCCTTTTGTATGTTTCGCTATCTGGAGAAGTAAGATGATCTCTAAGCTTTCTCATACTTGCTGAGTCATGACTTCATTATCATATTTTATGAAACGTATTTTAATGATTACAACGCTAACTATTATGTATTCTATATAAAAAAAAATTAATTGTCAACTTCATAAACCTATTATGAATATATTTTTCTTTAACGTTAAGCCATTAAAAGAAAAATCATTATAAATGTTTGTGGTTGTTTGTATATATGTATGTATATAAAATAAAAGGCTGGTAGTTTTTATATTGAGCAGCCAATACTATAAAACGCACTTTATATTTTCCAGTTCTTTTGCTCGTGAAGTCGAGTTGAGTTGAGTTGAGAGGGAGTTTAGTTAGTGAGCAGAGGAGTTGAGTGAACGACGACGGTCCCTGATGCTTGACTCACACGTCGTCGTCACTCCCCTACCCCACGAGTAATTAATAGACATTTAAACATTTTAATAACGACGAGCTTTTTATTTTATTTTACTTTTTTTTTTTAATTTTTTTTTATTTTTCAAGTCGAGACGTCTATCTCTCTCTCCTTTTCTGTCGCTAAAGCTGTGCATATACACAAGCAGAGCTTGGTTTCGGTCATGTGCCGGTAATTATGAGCATACATATATACGCATATAATATGTACCTACTGAATGGATCTGTTGCATTCGACTTTTAATGGACGAATCGAGCGTTGGCCACGCGCAGTACGCGACTCTGTCCCGCGACACTTATTAAATCGCGCTAATGACCGGCAGCGCTGACGGTATAGTGGTAGTGGTGGTGGTGGTAGAGGCAGCTCTGCGACAACTTCGTGTATTACCATCAGACTCTCGACGCTCGTTCACTCCTTCCCTGTGTACACTTGGGCCGCAGTGAATACACGCGCTTGCCGATAATAAGGATACAACTGTCGAAAATTCAATGCTACGGAGAGCAAATATCAGCAGTGGCAACGACTAAGAGGACCGCTTTTAACTGCAAACTCTTAATTAAAAAAAAAAGTAATCATAAGTACTGTGTTATATGGTACAGATTAAATTCGAATAATAACAGAAAATAAATATGTATATAAATGTGAGTGGAGTGAAAAGCTCGCAGAGTATAATAAGATTGTAGTTAGGGAGACTTGAATCCAGCAGCTGAACAGACATTTCTAACACTCTTCTTCAGCTTGGAATCGAGTTGTCCACGCTAGATATCCTATTAAGAAGCCAGCGCTCGATTCTTGAGAGATCTCGATCTTCATCGAATGGCCGATGATATCTGCAGCGTATAGGGGTCCCCTACTCGCGAAACGATCCCTCCGTCACTGCTTCTTCCACTCGCTCCCCCTCCCCCTCGCCTCTTCTCTTTCTCTCTACGGTCAGAAGCCTCGAACATTCTTGCTCAGCAGGGTATACTGATCCTCAACGAGATTTGTCACGTTCCACGACACATATAAAACGCTAAAGCAGCCGATCGATTTCTTATACGAGCTGAGGATGTATGTCCAAGCAACCGGTCGAAATCGATCCTGAATTTAAGCGAATCTGCCTGTCCGCGTATGTTTGTGTGTTTCTGTGTGTGCGTGTGTATGTAGAAATACCTGGGATTGTCCAAGCTTAACGTAATAATATTATTAACAGCTGCAACATATAACAATAGTAATAATTTATTAAATTGCTGGCAGAAAATTCGGCAGACATTTCAAAGGATAATAATACCAAGTCTCGTGGTGTAAGAGGTAGAGGAGTGGGAAAGGGAAGAAGAAAAAAAAAGAATGACACATGTCTGTGAATTTATTGAATTCGCGCGAACAAGCGGATTTCAGCGGCTAGCTCTCAAACATACATACACACACATATTGCAAAAAGAAGAAGTAGATGCAAGAAAAAAAGAAGAAAAAGAAGAAGAAGAGGAGAAGAATCATCCGGGCTCATTAATTTGAGAGAGTGAGCTGGGCATTTTCCATTTGAATCTGTCACTGCTTAATCAGGTTCGAGCAAGTGGAACACGATCCGTAAATCCTAATCAGGTATCAATAAATTAAGCTTTACGGCCCTTTCATCTTATCCTTCGTGTGAAAGATGCATAAGCTAATGCTTGCCGCCTGCCCCAACGGCCCCCAAGCTGCTGTTACTGCTGCTGCTGGTAGTGGTAGGTGGTGGTGGTGGTGGTATAAGTGCTCAGATAGCCGGGCATCTGACAAATAAGCCCACCTTGAGAGCTCGCTTGTGCTCGCGCGCTCGCGTCTTTTCGCCTCGAAGTCAGGGGGCACGGGAGAGATGCGATTCTCTCTTCTAAGGAATACGCAAGCGCGCGAGTTTTGCGATGATGAGCGTCAGAATCAAGATTATGACGGAGGCCCGGTTATAAATTTGAAATTTAAGAGATTCTCTCTCTCTCTCTCTTTCCACTTGACTCTCTTCTCTTCTCCAACTTGCAGCAACTCTTCTTTTCTCATTTCGACTATTTGGCCGCAGCTTGGACGCGCGAACGAACGAGCGAGCAAGCAAGCAAGCAAGTTTGGTAGACATTCGACGGACGGTAAATCACAGGTGATATGCGGGTTCGCCCGAAATTCCCAGCTAATCTCGAAATCAAAGAGTCACACGCGCTTGCTCGCTCGTTCGCTCACTCCGTACCTATCTTTCTGTCTTTCTCCTCGCGCGCGCGCGAGAGCGAATACATAAAAATGTTTTATATGTCCACGCGCGCGTTACCAGCACCGCTGTTATGCGCGACATGCCACCTTGTACTAATCGTTTTCTCTCTTTCTCTCTTCAAAAGATGCATGGTGCCGCAAGCTACCAAAACAACACTCACCTTGCATCCCCGCCCACCCAAGACCTTGCCCTCGACCCACCTACTCCCGGCGAATCCTGGGTATCGCTATCTTCTCGACTTGGATATAGGCGAAGAAAAAGGATATGCCTATTCCAATGCCGCACTGGTATAACAGATATCGCAGACCAGCTTGAAAAAAAAAAGATGCTGGAATATGCTTGGAGATACGTCATTGGTAAACGAGCAAAGTTACAGAGAATCAGAGAAAAGGAGAGTCGAGTCTCTTGCGAAGTCGAGATTTATCGTGTTGTGAATTCGGAGCTTCAGCATAAGTAGCAGCAGCAATTTTCGAGAAGCTAAGAGTAGTCAGACTTGGCCATTGCAAGCTTTGGCTTAAGCATAACCGCTTCATATATATTATTTTCGATTGACTTTTTTATATAAAAATCCCCTTTACTCTTTTTTTTTAACAGTTTTTTCTTGGCAAAATAAAGGATAAATCTTCGATCGAAGAAGTAATCCGTAAAGCAGGCTCTCGAAGCAATAAATACGCGACTTACTGATGCAGCGTGTAAGTGTCTATGTGTGAGTATCTGTATGTGTGCAGAACGCATGCATTGGAAAATAAAATTGAAATAAAAAAAAAAATAAATAATAAAATGAATTTCGAACTGAATGTATAAAATTCGCAAAATCCTATTAGCGTCCAACTAACCAGATGCAAGATAAAAAAAAAGAGCAAGAGAGAGAGGTAAGAATTACAAGTAGAAGGGGGGGAGAGAATAAAATGAAAATGAAAAAGTTGGTGGAGATATAGCACGTGTGCGTGAGGTTCATTGGCCATGCGGTTCAAGGTGATATGAGAGTAGAAGTGGGAGAGAGAAAGAGAGAGAGAATGCAGTCCCAGAAATCGATGAATCGGCAAGAGGCTCTCTCTTGTCTGCAGGAGAAGGCCTCCCTGGGCGATTTAGCCTCCTTATCTCCACGGAGAGCGGCCGCTGCATGCCAGGGGGGATCAGGTCGCAGCTACGCGGGGTTAGCTCACGGGACAAGCAGGTCAGAGTTGCCAGCGAGAGGGAAAACTTGCTTTCGCCGCCTCCATAAATATCTCATTTTATTTTGAACGGATAAGGTTGAAGAAAGAGGGGGAGTAGGAGGTAAAGTCGCGGTATTGGCGGCTACGTGCCAACCGAGCGAGCACATATAGCACCGGAAAGGCCCACACAGTGTCGGTTGCAGCAGCAGCAGCATCATCAGCAGAAGCAGTATCAGTAGTTGTAGTAGTTGTAGTAGTAGCGGCGGCGGGAGCAGTGGCTTCACCAACGCGTGTGCATTTCGGGCCACTAAATCAGCGTTACTTTATTAAGTATTACCTTTGGTTAACAGATACTTAATCAAAAGGTGCGCGCAGTACGCCACTAATTTGACTTTGGACCCCATAAATATTCGGTCGGGAGACTCCCTCCCTCCCTCTCTTACACCCTTTGCCCTCTTCCCCTTGACGGTCATCGAGTTGGCCTTTCTCTCTCTCTCTCTCTCTCTCTCTCTCTCTCTCTCTCTCTCTCTCTCTCTCTCGTAAAACGGCCAAGCTCGTTGTTTCGCGAATGCCAGGCGCGAATGCGATATCCGCGATTCGCGATGGCTTGGACAAGCCACGACGTATATATGCCCCGGCCCGTGCAGTCAAAGCCCAAGCGTGGAGAGCAGAGAGGCAGCGGGAAAGGGAGGCAGGAGTTGCGTGGCGAAGCAGGAGGAGGAGAGATGCCGACGAGCGAAGCCCCGGCAAATGGTACCGCGCCGATAAAATACTCCCGTAATTAAACCTGTGAGAGCCACATTCATCTGTAAAGCCAGTCGTAGTTTTGCAGTCGTCCGAGTCGTACCGATCTCCCCCCTGCCCCTCGCCCATCTCTTCCTCTCTCTCTCTCTCTCTCTCTTTTACCCACTATCTCCCCCACCCTCTTCATACGTATATATTTCTGTGTACCTACGCTTCGCTCGTTGACCCCCTTTTTTTTTCTTTGCTTTTTGTAATATTTTTTCATTTTACTTCGATGCTTTATTAGAACAAATTTTATGCAGGAATTATTGAAGTACTATATATGCAAGCAACAGATGGCAAAGCATTATTTAACTGCAAACTCCAATATAGCTACGTATAATATGTAGATATATGCGCGAGAGGGTGTATCTATATATAGATATGTATAAGGTTGTAGCGGTCAATGAATACATATGAATAGTTTATTGCAAGTATTTAAAAAAAAAAAACGATTGAAACTTTTGTTCATCGAGTTTACAAGAGAAATAATATAGCTAAAAAAAAGGATAAAAAGACTGGCTAAGAGGAATGTGTAAAAGTACAAGCTTGCAAAAAAGAGAACAAAAATAAAATCGCTGCTACACAAGCAAGTAGGCGTAAGAGCGTAAGGATGTGTGGGTGTGCAAAGGCGTGGAAGGGGGTCGAGGAGTTGTGGGAGCGCCAATATAGAGAGAACGAAGGGTAGTTCCAGAATAGTAGTAGCAACAGCAGTTGCAGTAGCAGCAGTAAGAGAGCCCGAGGCCTCTCGCTAATTGATTTGTGCTCCAGCAGCTTTCTCTAGCGCCGAGGTGAAAACACACTCGCACACACAGAGCTTAGACTACTCTGCTTCCCCTTGTCTCGCTCCATAGAAGCGCGCGCGCGCGCGCGTGTGTCTGTGTGTGTGTGTGTGTGTGTGTGTGTGTGTGTGTGTGTGTGTGTGTACGTTGTCCAAGGCTGTGCTACGAGAGCTAGCTCTCTGATACATCTCACCCTCTCTCAACAAGCTCTTTCTCGAGCTTGTGATGATTCAATGAGCAGCAGTAACACAGCAGCAGCAGCTAGCCGCTCGCCCAAGTTTCCTGATAATCACTCGTTTTGCTTGCCGCTTCTGCGATTTTAACCTCCCTGACTCTCTTCTCTTATCTGATGTGCTCGCTCCTCAAAGCGTCCTTAGCTTACATACACACACCCGTTCACCCACCAGTAGAGCTTTGGGATAACAAGAGCAATAGCCAATTCCGCTCCGCGGGAAATTATTATTCCAACTTTTGATCCTGATGATGCGAAATCGTAGGCTAACTGAATCAAGCCCAGGCTAGAGACAAAGCTCCATCTAGCCGTAAAGGCAATTTTAATTTTGTCATTACCCATACTTATGAACTAATGCACATACCTACACACGCGTCTTTATACATCCCTCGCATCATTTTCACCAACCAGCTCACTCATATATACCTATCTACCTACCTTAGCCCTGCGAAGCAAAGCAAAGCTCGCAACTCTTTAGAACATCATATTATTTTATGCATATATAGGTATACATGTCAAAACGTTTTAAAATATACTAATGTGCTTTTGAGAAAATATAGCAGAGGAGCGAGAACACTGCGCAGAAATAATTGCGCTTATATTCTTTTGACTCTGTAATTATTGTAGTTTTAGATATAATTTATTCTGAAACGAAGTTTTTTTTAAATGAAAGCAAGGGATTTGCAGAGAGTAAGAGAAAGAAAGAATGAGAAATAGAGAGAGAGAGAGAGAGAGAGACCTCGTAGAACATGTAAGAATAATTTTTCATAAAGTGCAGGAAAAAGACAGGCTGGTTGGTTGGTAGAGGAGTGGCTGGAAGCACGTATGTTGCGTGCTTGAAGCTTTTTTTCGCGAGCAGCGTGCGAAGCTTTACAAAGCGAGCGAGACGATACGTGGCACAAAGGCAAGGTAGTACTAAAAGAGATAGAAAAGTTTGTTTTGTTTTTTTTTTTTTTTTTTAAGACGAGTCAACGACGACGATGGCGACTACTCGCTTCTCTCCTTGTCCACCTCTACTCTCTTCGTAGTAGTAGTAGCAGTCGACGTAGTCGTCGCCTCCAAGCGTTATTCGCCGTTAATTGCGCAGAGCCTTCGGCTCTAGGCTTTTGAGCGTAGCCTTTGTTCCAACTACGTCCGTACAGAAGAAGGGACTGGGGAGAGTTGAGGCTGGGCATTTGCTATACTTTCTTCCTCTCCTGGCATTTTTGCAGGACTTACGTAATATCCTGAGAGCAGCAAGAGAAAGGGAGAGAAAGAGAGTCAGCAAGCTGTGTTGGACCCTTGGTCTGCTCGGTATACTCGTGTATCCTCATTCTCTTTCTCCACGTACTGCACAAGTACACAAGAGAGCAAAAGAGGTGTGCGGAACCCCTGACTTCCACCGGTCCACACGATAGGCGCCAGAGCAAACAAGCTACGCGTGTCTCCCTTCTCCACCCCCGCGACCAGTGTACGTAGCTAAGGCTCTTCAATGGGAGTTGTTGCGCTGATGCACTCGGATACTCTCCTCTGTGATGGTGACGATGATGATGATGATGATGATGATGATGATGATGATGATGATGATGATGATGATGATGATGATGATGATGATGATGATGATGATGATGATGAGATGCTGCTCGAAATTCGCTTGTCAGGAGGAATTTTCTAAAACGTCGCAGTGGCCTCTTTCTCTCTCGCTCGCTCTCCCAAGAAGCGACTAGATAAACGCGTTGGAACGCGCTAATTACACTCTCTTCAAGCCCTCGGCGCTTAAAGCAAGCTCAAAGCCAAGTTCTCTCTCTCGTATGACAGCGAAAAATACTTACTTGCTAGCTCTCTAAATTTTGTCTATTTTCTCTGCAACACACTCTCCCCTTTTCTTTCTCGACAAAGATGCACGTTTGACGCTTGGCTTTTGGACGGTTACTTATACAAGCTCATCGCCAAATCTTCTATATAACTTTTCTACTTAAGAATTACTGCTTCAAGGCTTTGCTTCAATACTAATATTTTATTTGTCTCTTTTTTTACACTTTAGCTCTAACTGGATTCCAATATAGTTTTTAGATTCTGTTGCATATAAGGATGTAACTTTTTCTTTGTGAAAAGCTTGCAAGCTCATAGTTCGATGCCTATATTTATGTCGATTGTCCCTGTTAAATTATTTGAATTGATAAAAATAAACAAGAAGAGTAAAGAAAATAGGTTTGTGTGCGTATATGTGTTTAAAATAGATGTGGGTATGAGTTGAAGTTAATCAGTTGCAAAAGCGCTTGCTCGAACGGTTATACAAAGGCTCCGATGGAGTAGTATACGGATCGTTGATTTTAGATATTCTTGCCTGCTACAGCTTGCATGGGTTTTAGGTCCTGCAGAGCCTACACGTATACTGCACAAGGAGATAAGAGAAGGATTCAATTTGTACGCGAGCGAATTGCTTCTCGAATCGTGGACCGACAGCCCGCGGGCTTATTATCGCACTTTGCTTGCTCGGAAGGAGAGAGAGAAAGAGAGAAAGAGGCACACCAGCTAATACGAAACAAGAGCGCAGTATCCACCTCCATACTCTCGCCCGTAGGGCTATCTGCTCTTAGTCTTGCTACTGTTTCTGTGCGAGCTGTTTCTGTTGTGTAACCATGCTACTAAGGTCAAGCTCTCTCATTTCTCTGATATCATTTTCTGACAATCATTTCTCCTTTATGATCATCGCATAGATGAAATAAATTTTATCCTTTAATTTTTGCCTCCCTGTCTGCTTGAATAAAATTATTCGCTTTATTTCCCAAGTAGTCTGGAATCAGCATACAAAAATTGATGAATTGGAATTTTTTTAACAATTTTATGTCTTAGTTGGCACAGATTAGAGAGTTTCAGAATTATTCTAAATTAAAATTTAAGTCGTTAAATTGAATTCAGTGTTTTAAATAATAGCGCTGTAAGAAGAAGAAAAAACATTAGGAAAATAATATCATTGGTAAACAAAAATATCACTTTAGCTGGCGTAGTTAGAGTAAAGAGCTTTTTCAAAGTAATTTATGTATTTTCTTTGGTTCGACATTTGTCATCAAAGAGTAGCTATTAGTGGAAGAAGCAAGTGAAGTGGAAAGCAAGAGGAGACATTGGCAAGCACAGCGGGAGGCATTAGACCGTCGCACCCATTAACGCGACGGGATTTCGTACGAGCGATTTCTTCCACATCCTCGCTATCTCACTTACATCCCTCCTCCTCCTCCTCCTCCTCCTCCCTTTCTTCCCTCTAAAAACTAATCGTTGATCTTTCTTCGAGGCTAACAATAACCAACTCATGAGAAAGATTCACTTTTTTTTTCTTCGCGAAACAAGTTTCAGAAATTTTATTTATTTTATTGATCTTTTCATAGTTTTCATTAAATTCTTCTTAGCTAATATAAATTTAAAATTCGCAGAAATAAATTATCATTCAATCAATATGCGTATAAAACAGAAAAATTAAAATTTATTGTTAACGATGAGGATGATAATTACTGTAATTAATTTAATAATAGCACGAATAACGGTGTGAAATTTCGAAATTTCGAAAATTATTTCGACAGACACTGGCGTTTGAATCAATTACAATTGTCTGAATCCCATTTGAGTAGGAAAAAATGTGTACCACATTAACGCATCTTTGTCAATTAGCCCTGCAAGTTCGTAATATAAAAATGACAATTCTTTGAAACTGAAACTACACTGGCTGCTGCATGCGCGGCTCATCAAAGAAGAGGATAATAAATTTTTATTACCACAGAAGGATATGCTGTTCGTTTCTTAGAAGCTTCACACTATCTTTATATCGATACAAAAATGCTCGCTCTTTTTTTGGTCAAAAGGCAAAAACAAGGAGAGAGAAAAAAAAAACAAATAAAAAAAAAGAAAAATTAAGATGCTAAGTAATTCACGTTTTTTTAGAGCTGAGTTTCGTTAAATGAAATTTAAAAAGACACGTATCAAGTAGTCTCGTTACGAGTCCTGCGGAATCGTTGAAAATAAGAGGATCGATGCTATACATACGTATACCGAGTCTCGAGATTAATTTAGTTGGTCGAGCTGATGTGTGATTGACCACAAGATGAGTTTCTCCTTCTCTCCCAGCTTTTCTCAAGCCGCGGTGAGGACCTCACGCACGGATATGCACTTCTTTAAGGCATGATTTTGATTTTTTTCTACCAAGCACTGTGCACGTGTGTCTATATATTTTCAACCGGCTCGCTCTTGGACGGACGGTCTTTCACACGAAACGGCGCTCCGCACGTATAAGACGTTTATACATTAGGGATCGGGAGAAGGAGATGGGGTATGGGGTGCAGTAGAAGCCACCCCCTCTTCAACCTTCGTCGTCTTCGTCTTTGGCGCCGCTACGATATCCACCGTCGCCACGGAGAGAGAGAGAGCAGGAACAGTAGCAACAGTAGCACTCAGTATATATAGCCGCACAAGAACCGTGAGTAAGAATGTGCACACGTCTGCTATAATTATCTCAGAGGTAATCACGACGACCCCCACACTCGGCCAGCCGACGTCGTCTCGTATACAAACGTATGTACATAGAATACGTACGTACGTATATATACGTATAGGTATATATGTATGTAAGCATTGGACTCTCTTCACCGCAGTCCAGTAGCCACCGTATTCCGCAAAATTAGTATTTCCATTCCGCAGAAAAGAAAGAGAAAAAGAAGCGTGGCAAAGTCGATGAAGGAGAAAACAGAGATAAAGAGAGAATAAAAGAGAAAGAGAGGTCGTAGGAGGTTTCCAAGGGAAGAAAGGAGCCGAGAGACCACGTATCGTCTTTCTTTTTCTTTCTCTCTCTCTCTCTCTCTCACTCTCTACGCCGCAACAAAGAGTGGAAGAGAAGCAGCAGATATTGAAAGTGGCCGCGGCGAAAGAAAGAAAAAGATGAATAAAGTAAAAAACGAAATAAAAAGAAAAGAAAGGGTATAAGAGAGACCTGATATATCCCTTTTGCTGGTTGTGTGTGTGTTGTGTGTGTGTGTGTGTGTAGTCCTTTTCCATCTGGTAAGAGAGTGAGAGAGAGAGAGAGAGAGAAGGCCCGTGTATGCGTCTTAGCCGCTGCTCCATTACCTCATTCCACTTATGCTCGGCGGCTGTTTATTTTTGCAATTTGCCCGGCGCATATGACCGAGCCCACGGACGGCGCCTCAGAGCCTCCTCGACAATTAGATTTCCTTCGCGTCGCGTCCAATCATTATTTAGCTACTGTATAAGTGAAGGACTCGAATGATCGCACGCGCCCGTCTTTTATATCTCTTCCCATTTCACTCCACCTCCTCTCATCCCTCTCGTCCCTCTCCCACTCTTACTCTCTCTCTCTTTATATTTCTCTTTCTTTTTCTCTTTCTGCTGTTTCTTTGCTCTTATGGCGCTGGCCCCAAGCGAATTACGAATCGAAAACCCACCTCTCGTCCACATCATTAACTTTATCATGCCACTCTCCTTCAACTATGCGAATATTCAATTTCACTGATCTTTTATTCAAAAATTCGTTTATTCAAATCTAAAAGAATTTTAAAATGTTTATTATTTTTTATAAATTACATGAGAAGCGAGTTTATGTAAAATTGCATATTATATTTATAATGAAACAATTAGATTTAACTTACAACAATCTGTTTATTTAAATAATTTTTATTGTGCAAGGCTTAGAAAATGTATAACAATAATGTAACATTAGAGTTGGCAAAAATTAAATATGTGAGAGGAAGAAAGGAAGAGAGAGAGAGAGAGAGAAAGGAAAGAAGGAAGAAAGAAAGGTTAAAAGAAAAGAAAGGTAGTCAGTCAGGTGGCACGAAACCACCTACACCTGCTACGAGACAATTTATCTCTTATCTTTTAGCGCCGCAGTGAGATTGCAGGTGCAGATATAAGCCTATTGTATACTGCCTCGCCAATACTATCTTTTTACAAAACAGATAGCTTTCCTGCCCTTATTTTACCTTTGCCTCTCTTTTTTTCTTTCTCTTTCTCTCTCTTTCGATCTATTTGTACTTTTTAATTTTTCTTAAAATTACTACTCGTCGTTTTTATTAAAAGATTCAATGGAAAAGATATGTGATTGGCTGAAAGGCGTTATATTACCGAAATAATATCAAGAAAAGATTTATAATATATGACAAAAAAAAAGAAACGAATCTAAAAATTATCATTATAAAAACAGTATAAGAAGAGAAGTATAAAAATAGATGAGAGAAAGAGAAAAAAAGAAAGAGGATTACAGAGAAGGGGGTATAAGGGATATATGGTGAAGGTAGAAAAGAAAAGAGAAGAAACGATAATAAGAGTCAAATATTAAGCGTGTGAAGAATAAAGGTTCCTATTATTCGCATTGTGTCGGTACTGTGGATGAGATGGTATATATATGTGTGTGTGTATGTGTGTGCTTGTATATATAATATGTATATATGTATGTATACAAAGTGTGTGAGTAATTACCGAGTAGTGAGCGAAAGTGCGAATGTTAAAAACTAATCGAAGAACGCATTTATTACGAGACGACGCGATAATGAAAGAAACAAATGTAGGCGAGCAGGAAGTACGATTTTGCGGTCTTGCCTTTCGACGGCTTTTATGATTCCATTGACCGCAACTCGAGAGTAGCCCCACGCGCGAGCATATAAGACGTTTGATGCAAGAGAGTAAGAGAACTCCAAGTGTAAGCTCTCGAAAGAAAGAGAGAGGAGAGAGCATAAGCTGCATTGAGATTCGCTAATTAGCCGCGGAGAAGAATTATTGTTCGACATTAGCCACAACCTTCTCTCGCTCTTCTCTCCCCCCATCGATTCCCTTGCACTCTACCCCTTTCTTCAATGCTCTTCTCTCTCTCTCGCTTGCTCATCTTACTTATATACTCTTTCCTTTTCATTCGAGATATACACCCAGCTGCATCATATATGACTTGCAGCTCACACCTCACTTTTCTCTCTCTCTCTCTCCCTCTCACCTACACCCTGCGTATATATAGCGCCGATATCATTCGCGACTTTGTCTAATGAATTCTCAGGTACACCTCCGGCACTTACCAACTACTTTACCTGCCACTACCATACATCATGACGATTCGCACGGCCGCGTCCCTCGCATAACTCCAACGACACTGACTGATCGCTACTGTCAACTATAATTCTCTATTTATTGTTGCTCAATTTTATCATCCTTCCCTTCCCTCCCATCCTTCCACCTTCTCTCTTTTTCTTCTTACTCTTTGCTTTAGGAAACCTTTTTTTCTTTTCTCATAGCTATTATCTTCTACACTTGGTTTATCTTCATTTTCTCAATATGTATGTTCTATTTATATTTTTCTGTTTCTACTTTTTAAATTTGTTTTATTTTTTCCTTTTTGTACATCAACATCAATAATTCATAAATTATTTTCAATAAATAAAAAATTAAATTGATAAAAAATAAGAAGATATAAATAAGCATGAAAATACAAAAAATAAATGAAAATGTTCTTTACGGTACTAAAGTGTTGTTGGTGTAAAATAAGCTTTTTCGAGTAGGTTGGCACTGCACTGCATCCAAATGAATGGTAAGCAGTATTATACATAAATATATATGTATAAACATATAAATAAATATGAATGTGCGTTAAATATACTTATAAATATACTTATAGCGCGACTCTTTGGTGGTGCAAATGAAGTTCCACTACAAAATGGTCCAAGAGCACATTTTAGTCTCGTGGGTTTACTTAATTGTCGCTTTGACGAATCGCGTTCGTCTCGCATCTTTCGAGGAAGACGTTAAAGTGCCGAGAGAGAAAGAAAGAGAAAGAAAGAGAGAGAGAGAGAGAGAGAGAGAGAGAGAGAAGAGTCGTTCAGGCTATATACAAGAGTTACGTTCGCGAACGAAGAGTATACACAACAAGGGATGGAAAGAAAAAGAATGAGAAAAGGAAAAGAGTATAGGGAAAAGAGTAGTAATCCTGGACCGGCAAGTTTTGGATCACGAGTTCTTCCGCCACACCGGGCGACAATTTCGCCCACGCCTTTTTAATCGTACACGATCGTTGTCTTTGGTCGTCGTCGTCGTCGTCGTCGTCGTCGTCGTTGGTCGTCCACTTCGTAGTTGTCTCTTCCTCCTCCTCCTCCTCCTTTTTCTTCTCCGACACACTTAGCATACCTTTTATTGCGTCTTCTAATTCTCTTTCACTCGTCGTTTTTGGAGCAAATCGGGAAAAGACGAGTGAGTTAAGAAGAATAGCAGTGAGCAAAGGAAGGTAGAGAAGAGATGGGCCAAGGGAAGAAAGGTAAAAGATAGAAGAAGAGAGAGAGAGAGAGAGAGAGAGAGAGAGAGGAAAGAGGGAGTAGATCGCGCGAACGCGCAAGGCAACTCTCTCTCTCTCTCTCTTTCTCTCTCTCTGTTCGTTTGAGGTGGAGGCATTAAATCAAGGCCCCGCATGCTTTGGATGGCATCTAACAAATGAGCCAATGACAAGCAGCCCCGGCGCTCACAGCTCTCAGAGAGCAAGCAAGCGAGCCGCTCACTCTCTCTCTCTCTACCTACTCTACAACACTGCAGCACTCTCGGCCCATGCACGAGTATATCGCAGAGTGTATATAGTAAGCGAGAGAGGGAGGGAGAAAGGAACAAAACGATAATATATTCCGAGCGCGCACGCACAGCCGAAGAGAAACACACGCGGCCCGCCGCCGAGCAGCACTACACACACTTATAAGCTGCAAAGAGGACCGAACTCTCCCCTTCCTCCTCATCCTCCTCCACCCAACACCACCCACCCTCTCCTTCTTCTTTTCTTTCTTTCTTTCTTTTTCTTGCTCTCTACATTATCTATCTGTCTTGAGCTGCAGCAGGTCGGTGTGTTAGTGCGTGTATTATGTGCGCGTGCAGGCCACGGGGCCACACGATCGACATTCGACACGCTCTCCCTCCCTCCCCCCCTTCATCTTTTTCTGATGCAAGTTCCCTGCAGGATCGAGATTGCGTGGTGGCGTTTTACATTGCCCGACGACCTTAAAAACAATCCACAACCTGTGGGCAGTATGTATTATTACGTATATACGATGTACAATTTTTTTATTTTCGATCTATTTATCGCAGTACACCATTTCAAAATAGTATTTTTTTTTATTTTTGGATTCGTTTTTATAAGTTCAATTTAATTATATGTTGGTGTACCTACCACAGTTTCTTTTCACACTTACCAATTTCACATTTGAGTAGTATAATATACCTATTCTGATTTTAACGATTCTTTGAATATACGTTATTCTTATATATTTCCTGCTTCAATTAATGAACGTCTGATGTATATGTGAATCGTATCTTTGTAAAAGCTTGAACAAATTCTGTTTTTAGAAACTAGGAAATTTCTGATAAATTAATACTAATCTCTTCTGAATATTTTAAAGCTCATTTACTTGCTTCTGCATGCGATTCAAAAGCGTCAAAAATTCTCAGTAAAATGAAAATAGACAAAACGTATATATACGTGATGCTTGTTGAAATTTGGTATTTGATATAACTTATGATTTGTGTTTGCTCAAATAACCTTTACCGCACACTGGATAGGAGGGAACGAACGGCTTGAAGTGGTCGATGGGAAGATATTATAGAAAAGATAGTAAAGAGATATTCTCCCATCATCAAAACGAACGTATGTATATAGAAGAATCAGAGCCTGATAGAAAATCCAGGTGGACTAATGGGGTTCAATAATTTAGAATATGAATTTCCATAAATCAGCTGTAATCTTTAGTTTCTGAGAATAGAGGGGTGGGAGATCGGTGCCCGTCCATCACACAAGAGAAAAAGAGAGAGAGAGAAAGCAAGAGGGACGGTTGCCTTTGAGGCGGGGATCTCTTCTTGCTCCTCTCTTCGTCCGCGAGCTTCTCTTTGCCCGCCGAGCGCGCAGGGTCATTTGTGCCGAGCTAGATTAATTGGATTAATTAGGCATTAGCGGAGCCCAAGAGAGAGAAAGATAGAAGGAGAGCCCGGGGGCCTACGCGGATGCATTAGTTCTTCCAGGACGGCACTATATGCGCGCTCGACTCAAGACTGCTGAGTGGTATAAACCAACACTTTTCGATTTCTAAAACATCGACATCATCGCTAGTAACTCTTTTATTATTATATTTTAAATAATTCCCTATTAATACATTTTTTTATTGTAAGTATTTAAATTTTTTACTTTTCATCCATCAGACAAATTCAATAATAAATTTTTACCATTTTTTTGCTCTTTATTCAACTTTTTTTATGTCAACACTTTGCTAATGCGGTTTAGAGTAAAATTTACTTTAATTTGAATCGCTCGTTTAAATATCTTCAAATTGAATGTACCTCTGACTTGATTAACGAGTCTTTTGATGGAATCAATAATTAATTTTACATTTTTCTTTTTCTTTCTTTTTCTTCTGTTTTTTTTCTTCCTTTGATAAATCAGCAGCACGAGGTAGATTAAAATCAGTGGCGTGAATCTTACCATAATCCACATTTGTCACATTAAGCTTTTTTCTTTCGACTATTTATTTTTTTTTTTTATTCCACATAGAGAGTAGGTATAGAATGTTGTCGGGGAGGCTTTTTGGGCTTCTTAGTCTTTGGTGGTGGTGGTGGTGGTGGTGGTGGTGGTGGACGGCTAAAGTCATTACCGGCCGAAAATTTGACATGGTTTTTATTCTTGCTGCGCCAAGTCGTCTTTGGATCCGAGAGAAGAAGGAGAGTTCACCTATAATTATTTCCACATCTATCAACTTCTTCGAGTCTGGATATGAGAAAAAGAATCCGAGTCTCTTCTCTTTCTATCTCTCAAGCAACAGCAGCGAATACGTGTGTCTCGTTCACTACCTTCAAAGATGGAAGATACATAATATATGTTTGCTTGCCTGCACATCCCGTGTCTACTTTTCTTCTCTTTCACGCTGCTCTTTTGCGCTACTCTCTCTCTCTCTCTCTCTCTCTCTCTCTCTCTCGAGCTTCTCAGAGCTTTTCTAAAGCCACGCGAGCACGCGGGCATTATGTTGCAGCCTTATTTTTTTGCAGATGCCTCGAGCGGACGACAAGGCGACAAAGCAAACTTATACTGTGTGTGTGCATTCATATAATAGAAGCCTAAGCATTTATCTCGTTTTCGCTACTTCACAAAGAGACACATACTTTCAATTCAAACTCTGTATGTATGCGAAAAGAATTTCTCGGTTTAAAAAACTTAATCATGGCAATAGCTGGCTTTTTTTTTCCTAAATACACTTGTTCACGCGTTTATTATAAACTTAAATTGTCATCTGAACTTCTTTTTGAAAAATTTTTTAGAATAACAATGTAAAAGAGAAAAATAATTTCGTATTTATCTA
This sequence comes from Leptomastidea abnormis, assembly GCA_030522805.1. Lineage (NCBI taxonomy): Eukaryota > Metazoa > Arthropoda > Insecta > Hymenoptera > Encyrtidae > Leptomastidea > Leptomastidea abnormis. Next base: position 23,270 of record JAPYZE010001048.1, read on the forward strand.
TTATACCTATATTTATTAATGCAAGTATTTTAAACAGCACATAAAAGACATATATATGAGAATTCGCGTAAATAAAGAGTTTTGGTATGTATGTATGTATGTATGCATATACATATAAGTGAAAATTTAGCTCGGCACCTATCTATAGCACATACACTGCTCTGATGTATTTCTGAAGCTCTTGGCGAGTAGCCACCATTATGCGCATGATAATTAGAATGCGTTGGCGCGTGTCTCGATATATACTCGCTCGCTCGCGTGTATTATATATGTACTCGCAAGCACGTGTACGTATAGACAGAAATTGTAAAAAAAACAAATGTACCTACTACCCTAGGCAAAGGATGAAAGAGAAAGAAAGATAGATTGAGTAAGTGAAAGAGATAGAGAGAAAGAGGTAGGGAGGGAGGAGGTAAGAAGAGATTGAGATGCTGAATAAGAGGGACTACGCAAAAGAGCTAGACCGTAACATGACTGAAGCTTGAGAGAGAGAGAGACTAAGCGAGGTTAAATTACATTAAAAAAAAATAAATAAATAAATAAAAATTTTATGCCTATTCGCGTTGATGCTCACCGACTTGTCTCTCTCTCTCTCTCTCTCTCTCTCTCTCTCTCTCTCTGTGACTAAATTTTCTAGCTGATACAATATATGAAGACGGGTAGTAGCTCCTATATAGGTATAACACATAAGATTACCCTTTCTTGGCATTTTTGCTACTTCATTCAGCTTCGTGCTACAACTCCTGCCTATTGCTTTTAATCATTCATTTTTGCAGGTCACATCAGACAGTAGCACGGGATAGGCGAGCTGCTCTATGCCTACAGATGTCACCTTGCTTTTACTTGTGATTTCTTACCCGACAAATTATGTAATAATAAATGTTATTTTACGTCAAATTAACATATCTTTTTATCGAATAAATAATTTAGATATTTTTAAAAATTTATTACTTTACATATATGCGTACATAATGATGACGAGAAAATAAAAAATATGGCTAGCAAAGCGGGAAGTTGAAAAGCTTCTTAAGTATTATTATTTCTTATACACCGAGATGACAAATTGTCTTTTTGCAATAAGATACATATCTGGTTGTTATTAGACACGAACAAACAAAAAGATTATTAAAGATTACTATGGACTTGATGCAAAAGGTAAGAGGAACAAATAATACGATTACCGTCTGTTTCCGTTTATTCGAGAAACAAGATATCGGCATGAAGCTACTTCATTTCGTGGATGTAGGTACATATATATATATAATCATTCTCTCGTGCCAAGTGACCATCGTACATTGCACCTACATCATATACCATACCATACCTTCACCTTTTTTTATACTTCCTCTCTCAGTTTCTGTCTTTTTACATCCGGAGCTGGAAAGCTTGATGAGGAATCTGATATATTTAAGTTTATTGCCGTGAGAAATATCCAATATGCAGTAGTGTACCGTACAAAAAAAAAAAGACTTACTCATACGTTATACCTTCTTATCAGATTTTTTTTTTTTCATTTTTATTATTTGCTTTGTGATCCTATCTTTTATTTATTAATTTTTTTCTGCAAAATTTTTTGTGATTCTGTAATTAATAGGCTATTATTTTAAAACCATCCATAGAAATTTAAAAGAGAATATGAAAAAAAGATATTTTAAAAAGTGAATGCGTACTAATCAGCGAATCATTCGTCATACATATTTACTAATATTAATATATTTTTTTTTCTTCAGAATACACATTTTTCTCATTGACAAGTGATTTGAATGAAAGTGCCGCTGATAGATGACTAGGTAAAAAAAGAAAAAGATAACAAGGACATTTACGTTATATATGTTATAAATAATTGAATAGAACATAATACACATTATTGATATATGGAGATGTAAGGAAGTGCTAGTGAAAAGCATATACACACAGATAGCGAGCGAGGGCTATTCAGTCACATCCGGTCAGCCAGCATTGATTGGAGAAGAGAGAGAAAGAGAGAGAGAGAGAGAGAGAGAGCTGAAACGACGCAAAATATTAGTCCGCTTTGATCAGCAAGGTCATCGACGGATTTGTGGCTTTGAGCCCCAATGTGTATGCGTGTGTGTGTGTATGTCTGATTGAGCCTATACTCCTACATGTGAGAAAGAGCGCATTCATTACCTTCCTATATACCTACTATACCTTATACATCACATCACATTATATGTATATGTTTATCTGTGTGTGTGTGTGTGTATAATATGTATAGATATAAATGCGTAACGCGCTCTATACTTAAAAGCGGATGAAAAGTCCGTATCTCCGTTGAGCATCGCTGCACTTCTGGAATGCCGATTGTCTGAATATAATAATTCGTATAATGTGTGAGATGCATTGTGTGCGGTGCTCTCTATGCTTCGATGGAATATGTATATAATATTTGTATGTACCTATAGGTATATAAAATCGGGATGATAATAATAATAAAAAATTGACGCTCTTTTAACTTTCGAGTTTGAGGGCGTATCTATACAAATAAGTCATTGTGGCGTGCAGTTCCCCATATTCCATCCATTCAATAAATAATAATTTCGAGAAGACAAGTTATTTTTATTTCTTTTTTTGTAACAGATGACGATTGAATAATTGATAGATTATATCGGCATACACACACAATAAACCCAAGCACACACATAGACGTACTGAAAAAAAGCAGCGAGTGAGACGTAGCATGCGTGAGTTCGTATTATAGCTGCGGGAGTAGCTACGAAGCACAAATAATATCAGAGTACTGATGATGCTGGTGTTGGTGGTGATGGTGATGGTGGTGGAAAGGATTCGGAATATAATAATGTCACATCGTCATAATGTTTGTTCGCGAGGAAAACTTGCCGTGAAAATTAATTATCTTATGGAATTTAATTGATTAGCTCATACATTAATGAAAGTCTGATCCCTTGTGCGAACGACGAGTGAGCGAGCAAGCGATGAGTAGGTGGGTGGCAGGGTGGGACCACATGAAAAGCAAGAGATAAAGAAAATACTTGGAATATGTGGAAAATACCCTCATCTCGTGAAATAGATGGACGATGGAGAGCTAAAATTAAACAAAGACAAGCCCTCGCTCGCTCGTTCGTTCGTTCGTTCGTTCGTTCGCTCGCCTGGCTCTCACTCGCTTGCTAGTCCACGATTACCCACTCTGCTCATCCTTTCAAAGAGACGCGACGCAACGCCTAACCATTCGGGAATATCGCCGTATTCGCGAGTGCAAACTTCCTCCTCCTCCTCCTCCTCCTCCTCCTCCTCTCCCCATCTCACTCCATCTCTCTCTCTCTCTCTCTCTCTCTCTCTCTCTCTCTCTCTCTCTCTCTCTCTCTCTCTCTCTCTCTACTCCCCCCGTCCTTCTCTCCCCCGACCCCGCTAAAAAAAACGCTCTCTCTCTCTCCCCGGGATGTGAAAGAGAAAGAGCAGCGAGAGAGAAGGAGAGAAAGATAGATAGGAAGGTGGAATGAATCGAGGCAAATGGAGGAAGGGGGAGGCAATGAGCTAGTAGTAGAGACGAAAAGCAGCGAGATAGAGAGAGAGAGGCAGGTTCGTTGTTTCCGACGCGAACAATCCGCAGTATATATGAGAGAGAAACGATCCCCTACTGACCCTACTTTGCGTGAGCAGGAAACGAAGATGTTTGCTCGACTGGTCATGCATGACCTTATGAATTTTCCATTACATCGACACTTTTTCATTCGTGCATGCATGACGCAGAATAAGCACATTCTTTTTTACACTTGATATCTTCATTATACGTTAATATTGTATGTCATTGAATATTATGTTTGATTTCATAATAAGGGCCATTTTTAAATCCTTTCCTTTAGTAAAAGAATGATGGATAGAATCTGTCCTCGATCTATTCGTGATCTGATTGGCTTTCATTGCAACCTGATATGTAGTGTGATTG
>JAPYZE010001049.1:0-27354 GCA_030522805.1 Leptomastidea abnormis
ACAATGCTAAATTCGAAACTTTGATGATAGATATCTCAAAAACAAAAAGGCGTTAGACCCTAGGACTTGGGATTCTTTCATATTATGGCAAAAGGGCCCCGTATACCAAGTTTCATCAAAATCCGTGACCCGCATGTTGTGGCACCTCCTTGTTAGAAACTAATTTACATCCATGCTATCCTAAAAAATCATTTATTTCACTCCAAATTAATATGACCACGTACTCTAGTGCACACGATCTTTCAAAGAAAAGCGATTATCATTTTTTTGCTTTATAAAATATATAATCTAAAAGCTACCCTTAAGGCTATTCATAAGTCCAGTCAAACAATAAGCACGTCCGACCTTTACTCAATCCCTTGCCAAGCTTATGTATATATACATAAATTCATATATGTATATATATTACAACCAAGCTAAATCGTCCTTAGCCGCTTTATCGTTTGTACGTGCTGTACGTATTAGAAGAGAAGGATCGTAACGTAAGGTATGTATAGTTATGCTATCTCTCTTTCCATCGATACCCATCAGCATGCGTTTTCACGTAGAACCGAAATCTTAGGGCTTGCATATGCCTTTCGATAGGAAAGTAATGTATTGAGTTTTTACGTCTTTTTTATAGTACAGTAGACTCTACGTATATGGCCACAAAACGGGGCTGTAGGAGAGCAAAATTCTTGGAAACGGCACTATTGCGTGAGCCCCCTCTACCGTCTAAGCTACAGAGCGAGGGGGCAGGGAAGACCGACGAGAGCGCCCGAACGCTTATGGAGAGCCTTATAGCGCGAGGCCATATACGTAGAGTCCACTCACTAATAATCCATTGTATTGATACAAATTTGTGAGAAAAAGATAATAAGTAATAGAGTTAATAACTATAATTTTAATATTTAATACACGAAGTTTATTTTTTTTAATGAAAATTTACATATGATGAAATTGTTTTTTACTATAAATTTTATGTCAGTTGGTTCTGCTATATATCAAGTGCACTTTTTCATCATATAAAAAAAAAATGTTTAATCTCTAATGGATTATTGTTAAAAATCTAATTATTATCTGATTCAATAAAGTTGTCGGTTGCTAAATTATCTAACGATTCTGTTATCATCATAAAGTTAAGTACGTCGTCAAAAACATGTTATGGCTTCTTCTTCGAATTCTGGGCAGGATTGATAATGGTTTTATTCGTATTTGAAATTAGGGCTTTTAAATCATCAATTCTGTCATCCAGTATGTGAAGAAAATTGATATAATACTTTTTCTCTTCCTCTATGTCTTTTTCACCTCTTAATTTCAATTCTTTCATAAGTTCGATATTTGGTTGAACTTTTGCAATTTGACTATTCCAGTAATCCTCTATTGCAGCAATCTTAGTTTTGAATTCATTAAGTATTTGCTTGACTAATGTATAAGTTTGTTGAAGTTCCTTGTTAAAAAATTCATTAGCACCTTCCTATCAATAAAATTTATATTTTATTTTAGTATATGTTATTCTATACATACGTTCAAACAAGTATTAAATATTTACGATTGATGCAGCTCCTTTTTTGAGTTCCATTAATTGATCATTTAATGCTAAGATATGCTTGTTCCAATCTTCAAGAGTCGGATTATAATATTGTTCTAAATTTAAAATATATTTGATTGATTTTTCTTTTTCTTTTAAGTAAGAACTTTTATTTTTTATATTTTGCTGTTGTAATACAAAATTGATTTCATTTAAGTATTTATAAGCATCTTCAATTCTAGATGTACTTTCTGCTTTTACTGAGTCATAGGATTTTCTATATACTTTTAGTAATTCATCAAGTCTTTTTATTTCTTTTTCCTTTATAAAATATATCAAGGTATTTATAAAATTTTTTTAATAGTTTTTTAAAAGTTTTTCAATATTTTTTTTCTTTTTTAATTAATTGTTTAAAAATAATTAAATAATTATGAAAATAAAAAAAAAAACTATGATAAAACTTACAAAACTAAAAGGTGATGTATCGGTAATTGGCCACAGTGGGTATGTCTATAAAAATATACAAAATTATTATCTGTTGTAGGAAAGAGAGTAACCTGTCTGAATTTATTTTTTTAAATTGTTATTTTTTATGTGCGTATATACGTAAGTGTTCATATATGAATTGTTGTTTTCTTATAAAAATTTATCGACACCTTAAACGAAGTATAGTACAACTTGTGCTGTAAAAAATATTAGCACATCTGGAATTCTATCAAACAATAGCACAACTTGGCGTTATCATACTATAATACTGTCAAAACTTAGCTTAATATAATAAGCCTTAAATTTTTTGTTTGTTTTTTTATTAAAAGCTTTATAACAAAATGATTTTATCCGAGCACATCGTATTGTGTTATTGTTTGTTATAATTACCGAATTGTGCTACGACGTAAATTAATATATTATATTATATAAGATATACTACATACCCAAGCTATTGCTATTATATTTAAAAGTAAAATAATGGAAAATTTGGAACACATGTCTATTAATGAACGAATTTAACTGCTTCAAAACTTAGGTGTTATATCGATTTATACGATAATTACAATGCATATTTTTTGATTCACACTTATGTCAATATGAAACGAACAAAAAAATTTGATAGATAACTATGATGAGTATAACATTACCAATTTTTAAACAGCTGTTAGAAATGTTCTTTTTTCATTTACGTTTGTGACTCGTTTTAACTTGTTCCTTGCAAAAGTGGGTCGATTTAGCCAATGTAAAAATAAAAAATGTTTCTACCTTTGAAAGAAAGCAAGAGAGCATGGCTGTAATAAAGTATACAAAATTGTACCTTTAGTATGAAATCTTTATACAAAGTTTTACTTTTCTGCTCGTATTGGTTTGTTACAGTTGTTCTGACATTAAAATTATTTATTATTTTTTTTTTTTTTTTGAGTTAACTCAACGCATGTAAAGAATTGTGAGAAGAATTCTAAAAAATATTAAATTCATTTCACGAGTAAATAACTCTTTGATTTTTATGTAATAATAACAAATCACGTTGAGCGGATATGTGTAATGTATGCTTGTTAAAAAGAAGTAAATAAATAAAATTTTAATGTTCAACACACAAATTTTATTTTTTATAATCAAAATTTACATTTGATGAATCAATATTTTGAAAAAGCTTTGTATCGATTAATTGGCAGCGGCTCTTTTTTTATAAGCTTCGACAAGGCTCTTATAAGTATCAATCCTTTTTTCTAACATTTCGTAATATTTGGCATAGAACTGATTCCTTTTAGTTTGTGCTTGTAGTTTTAAGGCATCTTCTCTAGTCTTAGGTTTGTTTGCTTCTTTTATTTGATTGTATAATTCTTTTACTATTCCAAGTTGCTCTGCTACATATGCAAGCTCAGAACCATCCTATAAATATAAAATTCATATATTATTTTATCATATCATTGCCTACATATTCATATGCAATACATTTACAAATAAATATAAGTATTTACTTTTGGTTTAGCTTCTATTCTTACATCCATAGTTGTAGGAATATTTTTAAGAGACTCGTCTAGTTTATCCAGTTCAGTAGAACATAATTTTACACGTTTATCATTCTCAGGGTTTACCTGAAGATTTTGAAGTGAATCGAAGCAATATAATATTTCTTGGTACAGACTTTCATAAATCTGTGCTCTTTTTTCAACTCTTTCAATTTCTCCTTTCTTTATAGAATATATATCAAAATGTTTATAAAATTCAACTTTAGAAAAAAATAAATAAATAAAAACTGTGATGTAACTTACAAAATCATATTGTGACAAATCGATGAGTGGCTCTTGGGTCTAGAAAAATATGCAAGATTAAATGTCCATTGTAAGAAAAAAATCTAATGGAAAATTTTCGTTAGATTGTTATTTTTCATGTTCGTATATGAGCAAGGCTACGTAAAAACACCCGGTATATAGTTTAAAAATTTTTTTCTTAAATTTCGAACTTTGTTCAATTTCAAATTTTTTTTTGGTTTCGTAGAACTTATATTTAAAGGAAAAAATAGTTGGTCAAGTAAAAAAATACAATATTTTTATAACCTACTTCAAGTTTGCCTATATTTGTGAGATCCTATAATAAAATTTTGATGTCGCCGTTTTATTCGTGATGTGATTGGCTTAGAAAAAAAAAAAACAAAACATAAACTGCATAGATATAATAATACGTAATAGAGCGCACGAAACGTACCTATAGATAACTAGTATTTAAAATAGGGGGGGAAGTGAGTTGAAGATAGTGCTATATTGACTTTCATAGTTCTACTCAGTGAAATCGATCAAAATTTGGAGGCCTCGTAATACTTGTTACAAAAAACAAATTCTGTTTTGAATGATCCATTTAGTCATAACCTCTCGATTTTAGAACGTTTTTAATTTGTTTTTCTAAAGTTCATAAATTTTTTTTTTTTTTGGAAAAATAAGTTACAGTATAGAAATAGTACGCATTCAAGTTGCGCATCACAGATAATCTTCAGTAGAACATCCAACGAGTATTTTGCGCCCCCGCTCGTTACTTTACCCCTTTTCGTTAGAAAAAAAATTGTTTTTCCGAATGAGATTAAGTATATAATACTATATCGATGTATCAGACGAAGTATGGTACAATTTGCACCGTAATAAATATTATCACATCTGGAATTTTAACAAACAATAGCACAACTTGTCGCTTTTATATGAATACCATCACAACTCAGACTTCAATAATAAAACTTAAATTTTTTGTTTGTTTTTTTTTTATTAAAAGCTTTATAAAAAACTTAATTCTACATCTTAAAATACAGTATTGAACTTTATTAGAATTTTGGCAAGAATCTGCTGGTTTTTATTAATAAAAGCATCTAAAACTAAAGTAGTAATACGTGAAATGATTTTATTCTTAATTTGTAGCAATTTTAATATTGTTGCACTGCATTTTACATTGTTGCTCTATAATTTATGTTTTCGTTATATCATAGTCTACTATAATATCTTGAATTTATCATTGAGTATTATTTTTGAAAATAACCGCACGGTGGCGCACTGGCGCCTTAACTTTTGCGACGCGTTTTCTTTACTGCGCACAATAAATAGAGCTGAGGACGGTAGAGGGAGTCCTTACTATATACGTGGCCAAATTCTTCCCCTACAGCCCCTTGAAATGGCCACGTATCAAAGTTTTACTGGAATAAAATGATTTTATCCAAGCCCATATCGGTTGTTGTGTTATTGTTTATTATAATTTCTGGATTGTGCTAATGTTTGCCATAATTTCCGAGTTTTACTTAGACATAAACTAATATATTATATTATAAAATATATACTACTTACCCAAGCAATTGTTATATTGAAAAGTAAGATGATAAGAGTTTTGGAATACACGTCTATTTCTGAAAAAATTCAACTTTTTCAAATCTAAGGTGTAAAATAAAATTATACGATAATTACAAAGCATATTACTTCATTTACACTTATGACAATATGAAACAAACAAAAGAATTTGATAGACAACTACGAGTATTGCATTACCAATTTTTAGACCTCTTCGGTTGGGTTGATTTAACCAATGTAAGAATAAAAAATGTTTCTGCTTTTGAAACAAAATGAGAAAACGTGGCTGTTACTTAGCGTCAAAAAGTATACTGTATAGTTTAAAAAATTTTCTACAAAGTTTCACGTTCTCTGCTTGTATCGGTTTGTTCTGACATTAAAATTATCTATTATTTTTTTGAGTTGACTCAACACATGTGAATAATGTGTGGTCGCGTCACGACATTCGTGAAGATATGATCAAGGGCCTATTCTTTTCTCCGATACTAATACCAATATGGTAAGCCAGAGCAAAGCTTGAAATTTTTTCTGAAGTTCAGTTGTCTATTGTTTTATAATTAGTATGAAATATTTGTTATTTTTATAAATCCGTTTATATAAGCAAATGTTTATATAAATTTTTATTTTTAAGAATTTGTAATTAATAAAATTTTATTTTAAATTGTTCGATACTCGCCACTAAAAATAGATTCCTCATTCGTATAAACATTGAATTAACAATCTATTTTCTTACACTTGTACTGAAAAAAAAAAAATAAATAAATGTATGAATAAATAAGTCAAGCAGTCAAGAGAAACAATCGCCAAAGTTATCCATTTGGCTCAAAGTAATACAATTCACGATCAAACCACACGTTTCTGCATCGTCGTATGTTGCGGCTTTGTGTTCTCATTTAGCACAACTGACCTCACGGGACGGACAAACAAGCCGTTGGCAATACAGCTTACCTGTATATATATATGCAGCTCTACGCCTCGAGATTCCACGGGGACTACTTTGATCGCATTGCGTTCGACTATACTCACACTGTGTAGCTATATAAGTAAAGGAGAAAAGCTCAACAATATCTCATCGTATAGATAGTCTAAAAGCGAAAAGGAAATTGAAGTTTGCTATATGTGTGTGTGTGCGTACGTTGAAGCTTGTATTTTTTTAAGCTAACTTACTGCTGCTGCTGCTACTAACACTACTTATTGGTTTCGTTGACTTATTTACTTCCGGATGTTAGTTTGACTTTGACTTTATGTACCTATATGTGTATCAGTTTCTTGCGCGTTTTGCTATAAGCATGTAGGATTTTGTATAACTACTCTAGCTTACTTTACTTCTCCTTTATTGAATAGCTCCTCATATTTTTCTTTTTGCTTCAGCAAGTTTGTCTGTTTAATTAAGTACTCTAAAAGATTTTTTTTATATTTTGTGTGCTTTTAAATAAAAATATATCCAAATTACAGGTTGATATTCATCAATGATAAAATTAATAAAATCAGATATGCCAACATTGCAGTTTTCCATATACATAGAAATCCTTTCTGTTCAACTGAATGCAAAGTGTGAGAGGTTGTGTCTCATTGATAAGGTATTTCCGACAGTGTAATATTCTGGAATTTTTAATCATTTAAAATAAATTAATACAATTTTAATATGTAACGTAAACAGTTATATTTTTAAGGAAAATTTACAAATGATAAAATGATATTTTACAAAAGCTTTATGTTAATTTGTTATGCTGTTTTAAGTGTCCTTTAGACTTTTTTAAAACAAAAATAGTATATCTACATTTTAAGATGCTCTTGTTGATTTTACCAAGTAAAAAAGTGTAAGTATATGTTTTTGTCGTTTTTTAACAAAATTTTGAATGTTTAACTGATTATGGTTAAAAATTTAATTGCTATCTAATTCAAAATTGTTATTAAGTGAAAAATCATCTAACGATTCTGTTGTCGTCAAAAAGTTAAGTTCGTCGTCAAAAACATCAGTTACGGCTTCTTCATCGGGATCTGGAATGGCAGGATTGGTAGTGGCTTCATTTGTATTTGAAATTAGATATTTCAAAGCATCAATTCTGTCATCCAGAATGTGAAGAAATTTGGTATAATACTGTATTCCTTCTTCTACCTGTTTGTCTCCTTTTAATTTCAATTTTTTCATCAGTTCGATATTTGGTTGAGCTTTTGAAATTTGACTATTCCAATAATTTTCTGTCTCAGGAATCTTAGTTTTAAATTGATTAATTATTTGCTTGCATAATATATAAGTTTGTTCAAGTTCTTTGTTGAAAAATTCAATAGCACCTTCCTATCAATAAAATTCATTTTTTATTTTAGTATATGTTATTCCAAACGTATGTTCAAACAAGTATCAATATTTACGTTTGATGCAGCTCCTTTTTTGAGATCCACTAATTGATCATCTATTGTAAAGATATAGTTGTCCAAATTTTCAAGAGTTGCATTATAATACTGTTCTAAACTTAAAATATATTTGATTGATTCCTCTTTTTCTTTTATGTAAAAACTTTTATTTTTTATATTTTGCTGTTGTAATACAAAATTGATTTCATTTAGGTATTTCTTAGCATCTTCAATTCTAGATGTACTTTCTGCTTTTACTGCATCGTATGATTTTATATATGCTTCTAATAATTCTTCAAGTCTTTTAATTTCATTTTCCTTTATAAAATAGATCAAGATATTTATAAAATTAAACTTTTTCATGAGTTTTTTTGAAAATTTTTTTTTTTTCATTTTTTACCAGTTAAATGGGCACAATTATTTTATTTTAATAGCAATAGTCAGATTTTATTAATGTAACATTACTTTTTTGAAAATAATTGAATAATTATAAAAATAAAAAGATAAAAACTGGGATTTAACTTACAAAACTAAAAGGTGATTCATCGTCAAGTGGCCATAACGGGTAAGTCTATAAAAATAAGCAAAATTAATTGTTTATTGTATTAATGAGAGAAACCAGTTGAAAATGTTTTATTAGTTTCTTATTTTTATAAAAAAATTTTAAGCAAGTGTTTATGTAAGTATTTATTTTTTTATAAAAATTTATCGACGTGTCAGATAAAGTACAGAATTTTGCACTGTAACGAATATTGTATACTTCATATTATCACAACTCATCTTAAAAACTCTTAAACAAACTTAATTTTACATCTTATAATATAATATCAATTTATTAAAAGAATCTACTGGTTTTTGTTAATAACAACAACTAAAAATAAAGCAGTAATAAAATAAAATAAAATAGTCCAAGCGCGCAATGTTGTGCTATTGTTAGTCACGATTTCTGAATTATACTAAGGCAAAAACATATATATATATATTACTTACCCAAGCGATCGATATATTTAAAAGTATGACGATAAAAATGTTGGAACACATGTCTTTTACTGAAAAAATTCAACTGCTTCAAAGCTTAGATGCTATACAGAATTTTATACGATGATTACAAAGTGTATTTCTTCATCCACACTTACGTCAATATCAAACAAATAAAAGAATTTTATAGATAACTATGAGTGTTACATTACTAATTTATAGACAACTGTTAGGTATGTATTTTTCATTTGTATGTGCGTCTCGTTTTAATTCGTTCTCCCTATGTTTGGGTTGATTCAATCAATGTAAAAATAAAAAATGTTTCTACTTTTGGAACAAAGCAAAATAGCGAGACTGTTACCCAGCGTAAGAAATTATACGTTTTTTGTTCATATCAGTTTCTCACAGTGTACAAACGAAAGTTGGTATACCTACGGTATCGACCGGTATATATAAGGGTCGATACGACCTACCATTGTGGTCAACGATTGTATTATTTCAAATTTTATTTAAATAATTTAGTTTTTATGTGTTTTGATATAGTCGAATTTAGATTCTAAATAGCTAAACCTATCCGAAATAAAATATGTATATTACTTACAAAAATCATGTACAATTCGGTTTCAATCTTTAGCGATTTCAGCGATTTTAAAACGATTTCACCGATTTAAATTGATTTCAAACAATACTAAATTTCATAAAGTCTAAAATCTTTGAATATCGTTTGAAATAGGTGAAATTAATGTGAAATCGGTAACATTGTTAACCTGATTTAAAATCATTGAATTGAAAAAAAAATTGAAATCCATTTCACGAATGAAAAGCTTCATTTTTATGTAATAACTAGTTGCGTTAGAAACCAGATATGTCTAATGTATGTATGAATTTACGTATTAATTTATAAAAGAAATAAATAAATAAAATTTCAATATTTTACATAAAAATTTTATTTTTTTAATAAATTTTTATATTTAATGTATCAATATTTTGAAAAAGTTTTATATCAATTAACTGGCAGCGGCTACAAATTTGATTTTGCAATGAGGCCTTTCAAAACATCAATCCTTTTTTCTAATGGTTGGAAGACTTTTTCATAGTATTGCTTCACTCCATTTAAATCTTTTTCTTTTTTTTGAATTAGTTCTAATTTTTTTGTAATTTCGCTATTTGAAGCTCTTGAAATTACACTGTTCCAATAATCCTCTATCTCAGCAATTTTAGTTTTGGCATCGTCTTTTGTTTGATTGTATACCGCATTTGTTTCTTCAAGTTCTTTTGTTAAAAATGCAATCTCAGTATCCTATAAATAAAATTCATAAATTATTTTAGTATATAATATCACGTACACATTAACATACAATATAATAAATAAATATAAATTTTTACTTTTAGTGTAGCTCCTATTTTTATATTCGTTAATGTAAAAATCTGCTTATCCAGATTATCAAGAGTAGTTTTATAATATTGTTTTAAATCAGAAATATATTTGATTGCTTCCTCTTTTTTATGTTCGTAAAAACTTTTATTTTTTTCATTTCGTTCTCGTTGTAATCTAAGATTGATTTCATTCAGGTATTTATCAGCATCTTCAATTCTAGATGTACTTTCTGCTTCTACTGCTTGGTAGGATTGTAGATATCCTTTTAGTAATCCTTCAATTCTTAGAAATTCTTTTTCCTTTATAAAATATATCAAGATATGTATAAAATTTAACTTTTTTAACGATTTTTGTAAAAGAAAAATAAAAGCAGCTATGTAACTTACAAAATTAAAAGGTGATGAATCCGTAAGTGGCCACAACGGATAGGTCTATAAAAATACGCAAAATTAATTTGGTCTATTGTGGTGAATGTTTTATTATTTTATTACTTTCTTATGTTTATATATGCATCTATAAATTATGATGACAGAAATTTTTATTTTTTAATAAGAATTTATCATTAATAAAATTTTAATTGAGTAAAATTTTATGGAAAAGACAGTAGTTTAAAAGTTCAAAAATATGAAATTTATTCTACTTACCCAAGCGATAGTTATATTTAAGAGCAAGATGATAAAAATTTTGGAATACATCTTGATTACTGAGAAAATTAAACTGTTTCAAATCTTGAGTGTTACACAGATTTATACGATAGCTACACATGATATTTTTGAATTTACATTTGTGTCAATATAAAAAAGAAGAAAATTTTTTGTAGATAACTATGAGTATTACACTATTAACTTATAGATAATTACGAAACATTTTTTATTAGCATTTGTTTTCTTGAAAAAAAAATTATCTTTAATCTACAATTGTACATTTTGTCACACGTGTAGTAAAATTACCAATCACGCAAAGGGGCAATGGTTAGCACACGAACCGAGCGTGTACTTACATGTGTCTTTGGTAGTTAATCGAAAACTTTACTTAAATCATTTTCTCGGGCCACCTGGTCACTATTTGTAGAAAAAAAAAAATTATTATTTTTAAACAGATTAAAAAAATTGGTCGTTTGCTTCAGAAAAATTTTTTTTTTAGATACTTTGAATCGTAACAAATTGATATTTTTTGTCTCATTTCTCTAGCTAATATAAATATTTTTTTCGAGATGAGATTAATTAAATTAAATAAGCCAGTGTGAGAGGTTGTAGCTCATTGATAAGCCAAATTTAATAGATCGGACGAGAGCTTGCACAATTTTAGAACATTTTCACGCGTGTGCTAATTAATAAGCATGCGAGGGTCACGGGCATACACCCGGTATTAATGAGCCGTAAGTATATATTAGTGCAGTGATCGAATGATAATTAAAATAATAAGTCTTCAACTATTTTGCTATTCATGGTATTTTTTAGTTTGTAAGATGCTTATATTTTTTATTGTTTGATTTTAAATAGATTATTTGAAAATTCCATAGTGTGTTTTTATATTTTATATTAAAATTAGTAAATGGATTAAATTTACAATTTCTTAAATTTTTAATATGCTGGAACAGCAAATTCTGAATAAACAAATCATTGGTGCATAAAATTGTTAAATTTCCATGTAAAATTGTCGTAAATTTCTCAATTTTTTATTGAATATATGTATTCTACTAGGTCTAAAATGCAAAACAAAATTAACTAATTTAGTCACGAATAAATTATCGTCCTTGTAGGCCTATAATTTTTTTTTCAAAAAATAAAAATTTAATGCATAGCATTAGTACCAATGGGAATTTAAAAATTTTAATTTGTAATTTAAAATTTATTCTCAAGTAATGTTAGTCAAATCGTACAATTGTGTCAATAGTAGTTTAGTATAAGTTGATTTCGTTTAGGCCTAATTTAATTTCGATTTTAAATAAAGAAAAAAGCACTTTGTTTAAAAAATATTAAAATATTGAAAAATTGAAAAAATAACATTTCGCTAAGGAAGAAAATTTATAAGGATGAAAAAATATTGAAAAATTTGAATGATATTTTGTATCTTTAATAGATAAAAGAGTTCTTATTTAATGTTTAAAGTATAATAATAAATTATAATAAATAATAAATTATGATAGTAAGTGTATGTGTATAAGTGTTAAAAAAAAAAATTTAATAAATAAGTTAGATTTTGATTTTCAATGAAAATTTGTATTTGATGAAACTATTTTGAAAAATCTCTGTGTTAATTAGTCGGCAGCGTCTTTCTTCTATTTTCAATAAGTCGATTTAAAGCATTAATCCTGTTTTCTAATCTTTGAAAGAATGTAGTATAATACAGGCTGATTTGACGCTAGTGTAATTTTTTATATAATAATAACAAAACCGGTTTAAGAGCGGGTATGTGTAAGGTAAGTATGAATTTATGTATTTCTTTGTAAAAAAATAAACAAATAAAATTTTAATTTTTAACACACAAATTTTATTTTTTAATCAAAATTTACATTTAATGCAACAATATTTTGGAAAAACTTTATATTAATTTTTTTTTTCTTTTTTGCTTTGTTAGTCTGTGGATCATTAGAGAATTTGTAACTTAATTTTGTATTGAAAGGGGAGGAGAAGAAATGCCACTCCGCATTTGCCCAGGATATAACCTGTGAGCCAGGAAGAACCCAGTGGAAAAACCTGACCCAGAATGACCCGGTGTATTGCCCGAGCACAGACTGGACGCCCACGTCACATTACGTAGGCCTGGACGTCCAACCCGAACTCCTGCCACACCTCCCGATCACGTTGTTATGGCAAAAAAAAAAACTAACTAACCGATCTCCAAAGCTATACAGATGCGAGATTTTACTGGAGGTCGCACATCTAGTTAATAACCTCACACTCTGGTGCTTAGCTTTGTTGATCGGCGAAGCTGCGCATTTGTCACCATAACAGCGTGTCGGTCAGCTTTATATTAATTTATTTTTGAAATTTTATCCTCTAAATTATCAATCTTTTTTTTTAACAATTTGAAATAATTTTCAAAGTAATAATTTCTTGCACCTAATCTACTCGCTTTTATCAATTTCCATTTTTCTATGAGTTTAGTATTTGATCCAGCTTTTTCGATTTCATTATCTAAATCCGCCTCCACATTCGAAGTCTCAGAAATGACTTCATTTGTTAATTCATCGTAAAACGTTTTTGTTATGTCTAGTTCTTCTTTTAAAAATTCAATTTCAGTACCATTCTATAAATAAAATTCATATATTATTTTAGCATATTCTATTGCATTCGCATACATGTAATATATATTCAAATAAATATAAGTATTTACTTTTGGCTTAGCTTCTACTCTTACAGTCATATCGGTAAGAATATCTTTTTTCAGATTATCAAGAGTAGTAGTACAATTTTGCTTAAGTATAGAATCGTATCCATTTTCAGATGCACATCTTAATGCTAATTCTACGCACATTTTCCAAAAATTCCCAGCTTGATCTTCAATTCTTACAATTTCATCATGCTTTATAAAATATATTAAAATATTTATAAAAGTCAATTTTTTTTAACAATTTAAGGAAAAACAAATAAATAAAAACTGTGTTGTAACTTACAATATCAGAAAGTGATGTGAGTGGCGCTTGAGACTAGAAAAATATGTAAGATTAACTAATTTTCTTTCGGTTATAGGCGCTAATGAACCAAAAAAACTTTGAAATTGAGCGTAGTTTGGCTTGAAAAAATTTTTTTCGTTCTCCGGCCGGGAAACGCCAACTTCCCAGCCGCTGCCCGAAAGGAAGTTGTTGCTTCCCGGCTGCTTCGGACGGAAAAGTCGTATACGCACCACAGCAGGGAGTGAAGAAGCCTCAGAATACCAAGTTCCCGCCCTCGGCTTCGCTTCGGGCGTTAATATCCTGGAGATCTGGGAACTTCTTTACTTTCCCTGCCTATAGGTGCGTAGTATACTATTTTTAAACTATATAACAAGTGTTTTAACGTAGCCTTGCTTATATACGTAAGTGTTTATATAGATTGTTGTTTTTTCATAAAAATTCATCAACCCCTTAGACGAAGTATAATGCAACTTGCAATATTAATATGACAAATATTAGCACATCTGAAATTCTAACAAACAATTGAGCAACTTGTGGCGTCATCATACGAATACTGTCTCAACTCATCAAATAATAAGTCTTATTGTTAATATTTTTTAATTTAAAAATTTTAAACAAACTAAATTTTATATTTTATAATTTAGTATTGCTTTATTAGAACTTTTGAAAGAATCTACTGGTTTTTGTTTGTAACAGCATCTAAAAATAAAGCAGTAATACTTAAA
The DNA here is from genome assembly GCA_030522805.1 of Leptomastidea abnormis. Classification (NCBI taxonomy): domain Eukaryota; kingdom Metazoa; phylum Arthropoda; class Insecta; order Hymenoptera; family Encyrtidae; genus Leptomastidea; species Leptomastidea abnormis. The sequence goes on from JAPYZE010001049.1 coordinate 14,381, forward strand.
ATGATTTTATTCTTCATTTGTAGCAATTTTAATATTGTTGCACTGCATTTTACATTGTTGCTCTATAATTTATGTTTACGTTATATCATAGTCTACTATAGTAACTTGAATTTATCATTGAGTATTATTTTTCAAAATAAACGAACGATGGCGCATTGGTGCCTTAACTTTTGCGTCACGTTTTCCTACTGCGCACAATAAATATTAAATAGAGCTGAGGACGGTAGAGGGAGTCCTTACTTTATACGTGGCCAAATTCTTCCCCTACAGCCCCTTGAAATGGCCACGTATCAAAGTTTTACTGTAATAAAATAATTTTATCCAAGCCCATATCGGTTGTTGTGTTATTGTTTATTATAATTTCTGGATTGTACTAATGTTTGTCATAATTTCCGAGTTTTACTTAGACACAAACTAATATATTATATTATAAAATATATACTACTTACCCAAGCAATGGTTCCACTGTTAAAAGGGAGATAGCGATTTAAAATCGAATTGAAGGCCTAAACGCTAACTTCAGAGTGTTATCAAAAAATTTCATTGGCTGAATGTTTAAGGGGCGGTGTCTATTTATAGCTTATACTTCTGTGCAATGAATTTGATTGGTTTAGCTTATTGTATATAGGGAAATGTAAAGTTAAAGACCATTTTAAATTAATTGAATCACAAATTAAAAGAAATCAAAAATTAAAATAAAGAATAATAAATTTAAAAAATTAAGAGAAAAAAGCACGTGTTGGATAAATGTCAAATTTAGGTTATGTTTTGTAAAAAAATTCAGCCCAAATAATTTCTGTGCAGTTTAAAAGAAAAAGAAGGAAAAAATGTATGGTGGATAAATTTATATTCAAGTTCAGATTATGTTTTGTAAAAAATTGAAGTCCTAGAAAATTCTTGCATGCAGTTTTAATTATTAACTTTGTGGACTGTGTTAGCAGTATATTTGCTTTACAACAAAATCTTCCTTGTCGGAGACTTGACAATTAAAATTTAAAGAAAGGAGAAAAAAAATTAACATGTTAAAACAATAATCTCAATAAAACTTCAAATGTTATTAATAGTAAATTATAACGCATCTAGGCAGAAAAAGTAAAAAAGATCACCAAGATATTAAAGCTTGACGCGAAGCCGAGGCTGGGAACCTGGTGATCTGAAGCTTCTTTATGCCATTGTGCGTATACAAATTTTTCACTCAAAGCAGACGGAAAGCAACAACTTTCTTTTGTGCAGTTGCTGATGGGAAGTTGGCGCTTCCCGACTGAAGCACGGAAAAGTGACATTAATAAAAATTGTTAAAAAAAAATGTTTGTCCTTATTCTATCCAAAAGTAATATTTTTTAAAAATACTAAGGATACATTCTATAGATATATTTTAATAGTGATATAGATACTTTGAAAAATGTACTTCGGCTTTTTTTCTTTTTTTTTTTATCAAACAAATGTGCAAATTCATAAGTTTTTTAAAATTAAAGCTTTATACGAAATAATGTTACTCAGTCTCCGATCTGTGCGCGCGTAAGCGCGCTCTTCAGATTCTAGTATATTTAAAAGTAAGAAGATAGAAATTTTGGAATACATGTCTATTACTGTAAAAATTCAACTGTTTCAAAGTTTGAGTGTAACATCAATTTATACAGTAACAATTGAGCGCATATTTCATTTACATGTGCGTCAAACGAACAAAAAAAAATAGTTTTTCTGAAATAAAGTTTCTAAAAATGGAAAATTACGTCATGAGATGTTTTTCAAATTGAGATATTTGTTCCTTTTAAAAAGTAAATATGCGAGTGACTAAATTTAAAAATTCGTATTTTCGTATAATACGTATACGTATTTTTTTTTATAATACGTATATGTTAAATTACGTACATGATTTTATTTTTTCATCTATACATAACAAAATTTAAGCTACATAATGATTGAACCACTAAATAAAATTACTTTTCAGACAATTTATACAAATTAAAAAGCTGCTTGATTGAAAAAATGTTTTAAAAAATATTTAAGAATAAATTAAATATTTAAAAAAATTTAAAAGCAATAAAAAAAAGCTTGAGCAATTCTCTGTTAACAATCTCTTTTGCGCATAAAATTTATAATTTTTTTTTTTCATTTACGTGCGGAGCAAGGAAAATTGTCCAAGTGAGCATCGGGTGTTAATCCACTCGACCGCTCAATTTAATCACTCTTCTTTTCTCCTATCGTCCGCATATCTTTTAAAGCACCAATGAGACAACCCTCTTTTTCCTCTAATTTGTTGTGTAGGTCTGTTCTTTATCTTTGGGATTACTCGAGTCTCTACTTACCTTTCGTTGTTCTACTCCTTGTTATCCATAGATCCTGCAATTACAGACTTAGTGATCGACGAAAGAAATACTTTCTCTGTAGTCTTGGCATTAAAAAAAAAATATTTTAAAAAAGTGATTATGTAACGTGTTTGGTATATGCGAGAATATGTACAACTTTATTTTTTAGTTATCGAATGTAGGATGAAGTATGTAAGTGTATTGATCTAATAAGACATCTAATAATAGTCTATCTCTCGCAACGGTGTTAAAATTTTGTTTAATGATATCGTAAAAGAAAAAAAATTTTTATTTTAGATAAGCTTAAAGTCAATTGATGATTTTGAAGAATGTAAGTGCTTATGGCACCGAATTTAAAATGTTATCATACTATTATGAAAGTATATGGTTTTAAAGACATACAAGAAAAATAGATTATTATCTCGTATGATGTTTTCGATCGAGCGAAGTGAAGGTGAAATTTTAATACTCGCACTTGTATTGAAAAAGTGTTTTTACTAAAACGAAGAATTTTTTTTTGTTAAATAACCCTTTATTAAATAATTAATAAAAAATTATTTTAAAATCGTACAAACATTTTAAATAATACAATAGTTCAATTAAACATATAAGATATAATTCAATATTTATCATTTATTTATTTTAGCTTTTTCTTCGGCTATTAATTTCTCGTACTTATCGAGTTCTTTATTGTAGTAGAGTATACGATCACCAACCTCCTTACGTCGTTTTTTTAAATTATCTTCTAAATTTTTTTTTAATTTTGGTGACTTTTCTTTATTCATTATATCTTCTTCATTCGGAATATCTATTGCTGCTTCGTTCCAAGCTTTATCAAAAGCTGCCTTTGACTCATCGTAAGAACGTTCGTAATCTTTTAGCGTTTCCTTTATAAAAATATTATTCTTGTTAGTAAAAATAATAGTAGCACATATAGTTTTTTATAACCAAAGTATTAAAAACTTAATTTTTTTTTTTTAATTATTTAAGTTAGAATATACTTATAAAACAATAAAATAATTATTCGCAACAATGTAAGAGTCGGTCGTATAATTCAAGAAATTTGTGATTGATAGGTAATAATTCAATAAGGTTTGATTTGTTTGATAAATACGAAAAATAACTTACATTCTCGATTTCTGACGATTTTGATTTATTTTCAACTGATTCTTGTAATTCTTCAATATTTTCACGAAGACTTTTAAGAATGTGATCATAATAATTGTTCAACCGCTCCATATATGTGTCTGCTTCTGATTGTTTAATTTTGTATGCTTCATTACTCTCATTTTTGGCGTTGCTGACAATAGCATCCCAATAATCTTGAGCCTCTTTAGTTTTAGCTTTTTTTTCTTCAACTTTTTTAAAATAATCATTTACGACCTTGTATAATTGTTCCTCGTTCTTTAAGATTGTAAAACATTTTATTAGAATATTTTATAAAATTTTTTATTCATTTTTTTGAATTATACATAAAAATTAATTACACAGACACAGACACACAGACACAGACGCACAGACATACAGACGCACAGACACACAGACACAGACACACATACACAGACACAGGCAAATTAATTATACATAAAAACTACATTTTACAAAAATTAAATATTTTATTGCATAAATAATAAAAAAAAAAAAGTATGTAGATTGAAATTAAGCTTACATTACTAATTGATGATTCATCTTTAACTGGTAAAGCCTGTAAGAATACGTATTTACTTTATTTAAATAAATTTGAAAAAGTAATTACGATGTTTTAATGAGATGTATTTTTCAGGATTTATCCAATAGACGGTTTTTCGGGAGTAATTTGTTTTTAAAATGCAAATTAGATTTTTGATTGTTAATCAAAGTATAAATGCTTGTATATTTAAAATAAATTTTTTTTTAATTAAATTATTTTCATACTTTATAAGTACTTAGAAAACTTTGAACTAATGTAAATGATTAATGTTAAAAGCTAGTTTTACAAGAATTTTTTTCTTATTTTTTTAAAATAAATTAATCATTATTGAACGCTATTAAAATTAGAATGATTTTGATGAACTTTTGTTTACATAAATTGAATGTAAGAAATAAAAAAAAATTTATTTAATATTTTATTTATTCTATTAATTGTATCACTTACCCAAGCGATGGTTGCACTTAAAAGAAAGACTATCAAAATTTTCGAACACATTTTGGTTACTTGGAAGTTTTAACTGCTTTGCAATTTGAGTATTACATCAATTTATACGATAAGCAACTGTACATTATTAGCATATTTTTTCATATTCAATTACAACAGCTTTGGGTAAATGAAAAAGTGCAAATAAAATAAAAATTCATTGATTTAAATTTACGTTTTTAAAATTTTATAACTGAGTGAATTGACAATAAAATATCTAAATCTTGCTAACCAATCATTATATAGAATTTTTGTTAAAATAGTATGTTATACACCAAAAAGCAAAAGCAGCCCAAGAATGAAGTTTATTGCACGAGCGAAGCAAGGGCAGTAAATCATTCAAGGGAATAATGCCAGTTTTACCCAAGGTGAATATGTAATTTTTTTCTGCCGAGTAAATAAAAACTTTGCATAACAAAAAATTTTGCAAAAAAAATTACAAAAAAAAATTTATTTCACATCATTATAGTAGATAATTAAAATACTAATATAAGAATGTGCCAAAATGTATTCAACATGTGATTGCAAAACATAAATTATAATTTTGAGAAATACCAAGTTTTTATTAACCTTGGTATTAATTTATTAAGCATTCGATAATTTTTTGCCAATGAAACGTCTGTTAAAATCGCAAATGCTACGTTTTAATATAAAGCAAAATAAACATATTGGTAATTCTTATAAAAAACCAATTATCAATATTCATTTCTTTTAATTAAAAATTATTATATCCTGAACACCTGAAACCATAATCAAGTTTTAAAGTCAAAATGTAAAAAAAAAAAAAATAATAATAATGATTACGAAAGAATTACAATGACAATTGATTTTTATTTAACAAAACCATAAAGTTTAAAAATTACTTTACCACTAAATCTTGAATCGATCATCAATATAAAAACCATAAAAAAAAAACACATCAAATGTCTCAGTGCACTCAAGGGAACAAGCTATATAATACGAGCTAGAGCATAAAAGGCTTTAGCTCTCCACGCGAAAAATGATTCCAAGCACGTTGTGGGGGAAACTTGCGATTAAAATCTCGCGGCTTGGAATTATAACGCGTTTAAGTCCTAAGGGAACTGACTATATATATACCTATATATAGTCAAGAGCTTTATACATATACATACAAATTCTCGGTAGTGTACTCAAGGGAGTTGTTTTCGAAATTGAACGTCATACCACCTCCACATTTCTGTTATACCCGCACCCTCTTCTACCACGTGCATATCGTTCTCCAAATTTCCAAAATAGCGTAATTTGACTATAGAGAAGGAGGAATAAAAGGTGAGAGAGATCGCAAGACCGAATGTGGGTTACTAATTGAGAGAACAAGTGTAAGACGGGGGTAAGGGAGGTGAAATAGAGACGTTGGCTGGACGAGCTGTTTTCCAGATGGGAGAGTAAGTACTGGACGTGTTTTTTCTCTCTCTCTCTCTCTCTCTCTCTCACTCCTCTGGCTGTCTGGCTCGAGGCTGAGAGATGTTATCTCTAAACGCGTATACGTATAGGTATAGGAGGGTGAGGTTGCAGGGTTTAATCTCGTTCTATAATTGAGCTGTCTATCGGTATATATCGGCGCTATTTATCCGATGGTTTTATGGTGCGCCGCGCGTATGGTAATTGTGTGAGAGAGAGAGGATAGACAAGAGCAGGGAAAGAGGAGGTGGAACGAGAGAGAGAGAGAGAGAGAGATTTGTATGCGGCTGGGTTTTTGCAATTAGTGACGGGAATACGTGGGCACTGCTTAGTAAATAGCTTGGAAGTGAGGGAAGGAAGAGGGGATCGTTAGGTAATTTGGCTAGACAGTTGTAGGGCGGAGTTGTACAAGTTTAGGGTAGATTTTCGAGTAATACTATCCCTTGAAAAAAAAGGAATTGATTGTGAATGAAATATTGGAATGTTTTAATAATGAAAATATTATTCGATTTTTTTTTAAATTACTTTTTACAAATTTATTGCAAGATGTATTTATAATTGAATTGATCAATTATTAAGAAAAGAAACAAGTCAGATAAAAGCTGAGTACAAAGACAAAAAAAAAACTAGGTTACGAAAAATATTCATTAGCAATTTCTTTTACATCTGAGTGTACCCAGGGCTAATATAAAAAATTCAGAGGTTTGAGAATTCTAGAACACACACAGCATCGTGTAATTATAAGCTCTAGAGCTTTGAAATGCTAACAGAAAATACCAGAGCTTTTGTTTTCAGGAAAAATTTTCACAAGGTATGTCGGTAAGCATTTGCGACTGTGCAAAATCCTCTGTGCCCATCTCATAGTGCAAAAAAAATGAAAGGAATTTTAATAGATAAGTAGGTTTTTTGTTAGACGATTTTTTATTGGACAGTTTATTTGCTTTGTTTTTAAATTGAAAATGTAGGAAATTATTAGAATATAATTTATAGTAATTTTTTAATTTAAAAAAAAAAATTTAATTTCTTAGAAATACCAACTGTTTTCAAGTTTAAGTTTTATGTCAACGTTAAGTAATAGTACATAATGAATACATTTTTTTATTTCAATTTGAATTAACGTCAGACTAAAACTAAAGGTGAAATACAAATAAGATAAAATGTATGATCTAAAGTTTGTTTAAATAATGGTACAGTTACGTAATTGATAATTACGTAATTTTTAGATACTAACGTTAAATTTTTATATCTAACAAGTAGTTTAATAGATTAAAAAATTTTTGGTGATTAGTATTTTCAATAATTGTAAAATTTTTGCCATTTAGAGACTATATAATTTTTATTTAAATTTCAATAAAAACAAACAATTAAATTTAATGATTATCAGATTTAGAATTTAATTTTCTTTCATGATACTTGATCAAGTCATCTAAGTTGTCCATTCTTCTTTTTAACATTCTAATATGTAAACCATAATCCTCTCTCAAATCATATAAAATACTGTCTGCTTTTGCTTTTGTATTTTTGTAATCCTCATAGCTTTTTTCTTGTGCTTTTGCAACAGCTTCTTTCCAAAAATTACTTGTTTCAGCAATTCTAGAAAAGGATTCTTCAAGCATTTCATTGTAAAATTTTTCGGTTTTTATACGTTCTTCTTGATAATACTTAAGTGGACTTTCCTTTAAAAACAAAATATTTTTCAAAAAATTAGAGTTTATTATTTAATGTCACAATTACAGCACATAGATATGCACTCAGAAAAAAATAATAATCACTTACGTTTAATTCTCCCACTTTTGTTACATTTTTTATTTTACCCTCTAATACACCAATGTAGTTTTTAATATCAGCAAGACGTGCAGGATAATACGTTTCTAGATCTTTAAGGTATTTAATTGCTTTAACTTTTAGTTTTTGATTTTCTTCATTTCGATCTTGTTCATATATATGATTAACATCTTTTAAATATTTTTTTGCATCTTCAATTCTGACTGTACTTTCTAAATTTACTGCATCGTAAGAATCACTATATCCCTTAATTAATTCTTTAAGTTTTTCGACTTCATCGTCCTTTGTAAAAATGAACAAAATATTTCGAAATTTCAATAAGTTTATTTCTTTTTATTGTTTTCTTAATCAAACTTTAATTACACTTAAAAATTAATTAAATAATTTAAGCATCGTTTGTTCGATAAAAGTTATTAAGATTTTATATATATTATGTTTACTCTATGAAAATTAATAAGAAATTGTAAACTATTTCATAACTTACGTAATTGAAGGCAGCTGGATTTTCAGGTGGACAGGCCTATAAAAGATATGCATATTCATTTAAATATCACGTTAAAGAGGACTATAAAACCATAACTTGGGTTGATAGATCAACTTTGCTTTTTTTTTACAAATTAAAAAAAAATTAATTAGACTACTTTAATTATAAGTTTTCTTACCAAAGAAATGCATGCATTTAAAAATAATGCGATTAAAATTTTGATGTACATGTTGATTGCTTAAATTATTTAACTGATTCAATATTTCTTCCGTCGTGCTAATTTATATGCTTAGTAGCAACATAAAATTAGCATATTGGTATTATCTGTATCGATAAATTTTTTATATTGTATTTATAAATGTATGTTTTATTTTTTTTTTATTAATGCAATTTTATAAAATTAAAGTTATTAAATAATTGAATAAATAAGTAGTTTATTTGTACTTATGTAAACTTATATAATAATACCTAGTTTATCAAATTTTATTACTATTTTTAAACAAATTTAGGCAGTCTAATTCAAGCTGCAATATTTTAAATACATTATTTACTATTATATAGGACAATGAAATCCAATACTTTAAATCAGATTTCAGTTTTCATCAAAATTCGAATGATAAATGCGATTCCTAGAATATTTTTATTAAGAAAATTCTGTAAAATTTTGTTTCTTATTTTATTTTACATTTACATTATGAGAATTTTTTAAAAATTTTACTCAACTTTTTATTAATTCACAAATATAGATTTAAATTAATTACATGACAATGGAAAAATACCCATAAAACGAAAACATATTCATCATAATTTATCTCTAACAATAATGTCAAAATAATTTATAAGTATGAAAAAAAAATGTTCACAGCTGCATTGGTTGGTAATAATATCAGGTTAGCAACAAAAAATTTTGGTTTCACGTAAGACTTATCAGTATTTCTGTCATATCTTTTACTAAATAAAAAAACTGCATAACTTTTTCCACTGAATAAAGCTTAAGCTACATACTGATCGTCTTATACATTTATCTCACTTTGTTAAACTCCGCCTAAGTCTTCTCTAAAAAGTAGTCACTTTGTAATACAGTCTTGCCTGATGTCAGGCGCTAAATAGCAAAAATATGGTACAAATTTTTTATTGATAAAATTCATTATATTAAAAATAATGAATGTAATAAAGTTTCAATATAAATACATTTTCAATCATATGACAATAAACTTTATATTTAATTGCAAAACTAAAGTATGATATGTCAGATAGACTCGATGCATTTACGTATTGTTTTAAAAGAGTGAGATCGCTTTGATAAATAAAATTCAGCAAATAAATGTATCAATAAGATAATTTTTATTTATTTTTTTAAAAAGTAAAAAAAACAATTTTTAAAGGAAGAAGGAAGAAATCAGCATAGAAAAAGTCTTTTTGACACTTTATTAAGCGTATTTCGGCTAGAGATCTCGTAATAATTCAATTGTGTCAGGAATCGAACCCACGATCTATGGATTACAAAAACCAACGTTTTATTGACTGAACCATTTGAGACCCTTAATTTACACAAGTTTGAAATTATAACTTATTGAGATTTTAATTACTCAAGTTTTGAGAGAAAATGCATATACTAACATATTAATTATTGATTTATAATGCTAAACTACAATTTTTTACATTTATATTAAAAAATTAATCAATAAAATTATATAAAAATATTCGGCGATTGACGTAAAAATTTTCGTAATTTCTCGTGTCAACAGAATTAAGTACTCAAGTAATTTAAAATGAAAATCCATTTCTCAAGATACATTATAAATTTGATTCAAAGTTTCATACATCACTAATGCAAGTAAAACGTCGCAGTAGAAGAGAAGGAAAAGAGAATTCGCGGAAAATGATTTTCCGTAAATCTCTAATAATAGAGAATAAACCCATCTTTGACGTTATCCATATATACATCGCTTGACGAAGTAGTATTTCGCTTAAGAGTTTGAAATAAAAAAATAACGAGCTTGCGATAAGTTCAGTATAAGCAGGGAGGATATATATATAGAGTAGATATAGAGTGGCGCCAAAACTTGCCAAGATTTCAGCGCATCATCAAACATAAATCGCGTCAAGTTTGCCCAGAGAGAAAGAGAAAAAAAGAGTGCAAGCTAAAGCCGTATCGTATCGTATCGTGAGACTTCATGAAAAATTTGCCAAGCGGCCGCGCATGAAAAATAAAAGAGAACAAAAATATATAAAAATACACAGAACGACGAAGAAGACGAAGAAGAAGAAGAAGAAAATTCGCGAGACGTATTTCTAAAATAGGAAGAGGGGGTAGGATGGGTATGAGGTGAAGGAATATAAGAGGTCAGACGCAGAAGTGAGAGTAAGTCTACGGTTGAAGGACTTAAAAAGTTGTGGAAAACTACGTCTGGCGCGCTCGCGTGGCTAAAAGCCGAGCGTAGCCGTTTATCTCTCTCTCTCTCTCTCTCTCTCTCTCTCTCTCTCTCCCTCTTCCCTTACCTCATTCCTTCTTCTTTTTCTTTTTTCTTCTTATTCTTTTTCGTCGTTTGATAAATCACGGACGGTTTGTGCGAAAACACCACGTACGCTTACGATACTGGATACGATACAAATTCACAATGATGTGCGTGTGTGCTAAGTGGGGTCATCTATCATAAACCTTGAATATCTTTTCTCTCAATCTATTCTATGGAAATTTAGAATGATTTGAATTCGATATGTGTTATGTGTTTTAACGATGATGGGTTTCCAATAAGATATATTGTTCTATAAATGGCTGGTTTTGTACGAGTTTGATTATTTTTAAATGAATTAAGTTTTAGGTGTTACTCACCGATATTCCGTGTCCGAAAGTCATGTTACCATGCACGTTGATCTGTAACAAAAAAAAAGAAAAAATATATAGTTATTGTCGTTTGAAAAATACGCGTATAAAAATAAATATAGTTGCTTTGCATTTAATTATTTCCACACCATAGATTTTTTGAAATTAGCAAGCTTAATTAGCAGTAAATTTTCAATTTCCATTTTCACCAAACAGCCTGAAAATTTCTCTTAACGAAGCAAGTAAAAAAAAAAGAAGGAAAAAAATCAATTTAAGCGTCCAATTCCAAAGAATTTTAAAACTATAGTGCAGAGCTTGCAAAAAAAAAAAAAATAGTCAGCGTTAACGAAATCTTGCTACACTGGGCAACAGGGTCAAAAAGCTCGAAAGTATATAAAGTTGGTTGCAAGCTGCATTACCCAAATTCTTCGAAACCGTTCGATTCTTGCACTGCATCTCTCTAGTTCCCCTAATTAAATTGCAACGCATCCGCAGTTCGATTTCTAGACTCAACATCGCCTCATTAGATGCAATAAATCAGCTCTCGCTATCGTCTCCGTGCCATTTTTTTTTCTTCTTCATTTGCTCGTTGCTGCTGCTTACAAGACTTTCCGATCGTTTGCTGCTCTCGCACAACTCGTTTCCAACGTGTAATTGCCGCGGTGGTAAATTATTCCGTGAATTTTCGTCGCTACTCACTTACAGGTCGGTGAGCTTGCAAGCTCGTTTTCGTTGTTTTTTTTTCGTAAAGAAGCGCACTGGCGCGATTCGATTTTCTACGAGAAATTGATTGCATCCGAGTTGAAAGTAGACTGTACATGTATAGTCTCTGGTATTGGTATATAAACCTGTATAAATTGATCAGCCACGAAGTAAACGAGCGAAGCGAGCGAAAGATTCAATTGAAATACATTCACACGAGAAGGAGAAGAAAAAGCTCTGGCAAAACATGAACAATTTTGCATGAATTTACCCTGACACCTTCCGTTCTAATTAACCAAAAACTTGGTGAGTTATCAAACAATTCTCTCAACAGCCAAGTTTCAATGCAATCCCAGAACCAAGTCCGAACGAATTACTTTGGGCTCTCTTAAGCTCCAAGACATTACTGCAAGGCGAGAAAATGATTAACTCGTCGCCATCTAGCACAAAAGCTCTGCGCGCAAGCTCAAGAACAAGTAGCCAGAGTAAACATATATAACAACCTTTCTCTTCTCAGTTCAACCCAAAGAAGAAGAAGAAGAAGAAAAAAAAGAAACAAAGACAAACGAGCTGAGACACAAGCAGTGGGATCCAAAAAGTTTGTCTGTCGCAGAAGTGTCGTTTCGTAACGGCCAAAAGTACTCGAGGTTGTAGAAGGGGTCAGCGACGCGCGTGAAAACTTGCGAATTTCATTTCAAACTGAGGGACTCTCTCCGTTTACATATACGGCAGAAAAGAACGACAACCGGAAGTTCCTCTTTCCCTTTCTGTTACTAAACTTTTGACTTCGAATCTTGACTGTCCAACCGTTTTGACTTGCTTGCCAGCTCGGCTTATTTTGTTAAGATGCGTATACATGTATACATACATATAAAGTCTTGCAACCTCGCAAGCTTATAAGTATAAAAGTCCATTGTTGCCGCGTTTCTTTTTACTACTTGGTAGTACTTTAAATTTGCAACCGAAGTTTCAGGCAGCAGGCGACAACTTGGTTCTATAGCGCAAGGAGCTTTATTTGGTCAAAGTTAATTTTCTTAACTGTTTGTGCTATTGTCTAAATACAAGCTGCTTGCAACAAGAGAATAAAATTTTGTAATTATTCGTTTGCAATCTATATATACGCTCCAGAGCTTTTGTACAATAAAATACTTTCTGATTGACGACGAAAAAAGTGTGTAGGGGAGAGCGGGGCAAACCGGCGTAAAAATAGTTGAGCAACTATAACTAATAAATGTAACATATATTCATACATTAAAATATACGAATAATTAA
>JAPYZE010001050.1:0-26676 GCA_030522805.1 Leptomastidea abnormis
AGATTTTATCGCTTATCTTGATCGCACACTGTCATCATATTCGAGAGAACTGGGCTTACGAGAGCTACGCGTTCAGGAGTTGGCTTTTTTTCTTCGCATCGAAGAAAATTTAAATGTATATAAGGAGTTTGATTTAAATAAAAGGTTAGAAGAACAACGTGCTACGATGCCTCAAGCAATGCGAGACTCCTTAGCTAAAGATTTAAGCTTGAAAGACGAGCTGGAAAGGACGATACGGACTAGTATAAAAACTTTACGAAAAAGACACGAAGGAGATCAACCAATTGATGATAAACATAAGAAAGAAGTAAAGCTGTTAAGTGATCATTGGAAAAATTTTAGTTCACTTGTCGATCGTATAGAAAAACAACGTAAACAGCTACAAATTCTTTTTCAAGAACAACAAAATCGAGCTGCGCTAGAACGAATTGCATCGCAAGAGCAGACTATGCAAATTAAGCGCATGCAAGAACAAAATTTGCAAGAGCAACAAAATGCGAAAAGACATAAGCAAGGATCAGCAGGAGAAGGACCTTCTGGTTATACTGGACCAAAACAAGGACTTGGAGGTCAATCGCGAAAATATTAATAATTAGTTTTTACTTTTCATTTTTTTTTTAAATATAAAAATATGAATTGTAAAAATAAAAATAAATTTTATAATTAAATATAATTGTCGAATCAATCAAATACAAAACTATCAAAGTCAAATGATTCACATTTACCCAATAATTAATGTATCGCATTGTCTTTGCAATCTAAATTAAAATCAATCTTGCAAATCAATTTCCATTTTATTTATTTTATATCGTAAAACTCCCATTCTTTAAAAATAATCAACTCTAAGAAATTAATTTTTAATCTAAAAAATTTAAAAACCAAAACTTTAGAAAAGATAAATACGTTTTGTTTAATTTACCATTCATTTATACTTACAATGTGATTGAATTTATAATGTGATAGATTTGCATAAAAAATTTCATTTTAATACCTTGTTATGATTTTTTATACTATAAGTATAAAAAATTTTTGCTTTTTTTATAATAATAATTTTTCACAAAAATCGATATTTAATAACATTTTATATTGCATTTACTAGAGTACATACGTACAAAAGTAATTATAAATTATTAAAATTCAATAATAGAAATTTTGAAATTAGGTACATCTACTTTACCGACTGTTTAGAAACTTACTTATAGTCGTTAAACTTGTTATTGTACGAAATTTCAAAAAGATGCATTTTTCTAACAACCGTTAAATAATTTACGAATAAACGGTGTTTTATATGGTATGCCTTCCTTAAATAATGCGAAATATACAACGTAAAATTTAAAAAAAAAAGACAAATGTCACCGAAAAATTATAGCTAATCAATATATTTTGCAATTTTATTTAATAAAATAAATTTTTTAAATTCTTAAATCTAAAAATTTATTACATTAAATAAATATAATTTTATAATTATATTTAGTCTAAAAAGTATAATTAATTAAATAAATTATTATCTACCGGGAATCGAAATGCTCGGGATAAAATATTAGTAGTTTTAAAACACGAAAAAATTCAACACTTGAATAAAGACTACTCGTAGATAATTAAATAATTTCCAAGGTTTTTGATGATCTTACAAACCATTGATGATAAAAGAAAGTTAAAAAATTTTGTTGTATTTAAAAGATATAACTTTGATTCATCAAAGTATTTAGTATCCATTAATCTAAAATTTATATATTTAAAGCAGATTTCTTTTCAAGCACATATACTGATTATAAAAATGATAAATAATATATTTTTAAGTAGAATATAAATTTATTCGTTGTTTAAAAAAAGTACATTAAAATCAAACTACATTTGTAAAATTATTTGTATTTTGTTATTAATAATTGATTGAGATTATTAATTGATAAGACGTAAAATAAGTTATCGAACAATTAATATTAACTTGAGAAAAGAAGTTTTGACCTTGAGTGGGTTTGTGTTGTTTATACATAAGAAGCATAACCTATTAGTAACAATGGAACTGATAAGAAATCTATTAAACATTTTAACAAAACTACCAATTTTTAACCGTGATAAAAAAGTTTTATACGAAAATTAGAATCATTTCAGAAAAATAAAAGTTAGATATTTTTAATCAGTTTTCTTATGTGCAATTGACATTTGCAATTGACCATTGACATTTTCATTTTTTTAAGTTACAAGTGTATTACTAATTTTTTTAAATTTTATACAAATGCGTAAAAGAGTTGGAAAGTAGTGTAAATTTCTTCTACGTCAAATATGGAAATTGGGACAAAATTCCAAATTATTCAATATTGATGATTAATGAAGTATTAAGGAAACTTTTTTTTGACCTTGGTTAGCTTTACGTTAGATATATTATTTCGTTTACTGTATCTTGATGATAAAGCATTATAAATATTTCTATGAAAAATGACAAGTTTTAAAAAAACCCAAAAAATCAGAAAAAATAAATAATAAAAAAGTGAATTTATAGAATAGAATAATTAAATCGAAATGACAAGTGTAAATATATAAAAAATAAATTAATCAATAAAATACTAAATTAATCTATACAAATAATAAAATAATTAATTTCTTGGCAAATATGTAAAAATTGACCACACTTTTATCTATTAAAAATTACAAATTAATATTACAGAAAAATTATAATTATACATTCAAAATAACAATGCAGATTTTTTTTTCAATCGTAAAAGCAGATAATTAAGATAATTTATTAACCTTGATCAAGCTAATGTAATTTAAATGTTTCACCGTCTTAGTAAAACGGGCATACGACTATATAAACTTGCGATTTCTTTGTAAAACTCAATGAATAACAAAAAAATTCGAAGACTTCAGAAGTTTTTAAAGTGGTAACGTTATGTCATTAAAAACATTTCTTTTTTGTCTTCTTCCACTTCTAATAATGCGTCTGTCGGAGGTGAAATCAGGTATACCATCACTATTTTTTTAAAAGAACTATTTATTTTTTTTATAAATATTTAACCCTAGGTATTGAATATCAAGTGTAGATAATACTTGTGAAATTAAGAAAAAATATTTTTCGCTTAATTTAAATAAATACTAATAGCTAAAAAAGGTGTTCAAATAATATATCGTAATTTATAATTTATATATAATTTTACTTAAAAACTTTAGATCTACCAAAAGAACGTCGAAGTAGTAATCCACTGGCCCAATTCATGGAAGATCCTAATTTTCGAAATAATATTATTACGTTTTTGGAAACACCAGAAGAACGAGCTGCACAGCAAAATAATCAAATATCACAGCTTGGAGTATCGGTAGACCAATTAATCGAACATATACGTCGAGCACGAGAGCAAATTGCTATGATGAGCATTTCAGCTGAGCAAAGTCTAAAAGATCGAGTTGAACAAAGTCGTTTTGAACGCGCAATAAATGAAGTTTTAAATTACATAATTCAGCTGCGTACTACTCACAGGGAACATCTTACAGAGGCTGAACGTTCAGAACATCGAAATACCTTGATACATCGTTTTCAAGAATTCATTAACCACCTCAATCGTACGCTTTATTTATATGCCCATGAAATAAGCTTACGAGAGCTTCGCGTTAAGGAGCTGTCCTTTTTTGTTCGCATTGAAGAGAATTTAAATGTATATAAGCAGCTTGATTTAAGCAAAAGGCTAATAGAGGTACGTGCTACGATGCCTCAAGCTATGCGAGACTCCTTAGCTAAGGATTTAAGCTTGAAAGACGAGCTGGAAAGGACGATACGGACTGGTATAGAAACTTTACGAAAAAGACACGAACGAGATCGACCAATTGACGATGAACATAAGAAAGAAGTAATGCTGTTGAATGATCATTGGAAAAATTTTAGTTCACTTGTCGATCGTATAGAAAAACAACGTAAACAGCTACAAATTTTTTTTCAAGAACAACAAAATCGAGCTGCGCAAGAACGAACGGCATCACAAGAGCAAACTGTGCAAATTAAGCGCACGCAAGAACAAAATTTGCAAGAGCAGCAAAATGCGAAAAGATATAAGCAAGGACCAGCAGGAGAAGGACCTTCTGGTTATACTGGACCAAAACAAGGACCTGGAGGTCAATCGCGAAAATATTAATAATTCGTTTTTACTTTTTTTTTATATATATTTTCAATATTATAAGAATAAAAAGAATAAAAATATATTCTTAAAAAGTCATTCTTAAATTAATCTATGTATCCTTATAGGTACTATTAAGAATATAAAAAAATATTTTTAAATAGTAATTTTTAAATAATAATAACTTACAGCAAAAATATAAAATTATGTAATTTCTTAGATTAAAAATTTGACCAAGATTTTTTTACAATACTCTTAATTGTAATTTAAATATATTTAATTTTACCTTTTTTTTTGTTTTAAACTAATATTTGCATAAAATTTAAAAAATATGCTTTATCCATGCAAAAAAACATCAAATGTTTGTTATTTATTATTCAATACAAAACATTCTTAAAATATAGCCATGCTAGTATTGATAAAATTAGTTAAAATACACAAATTAAATTGCCTTGCATATTTTCCTCTTTATCTAATTGCAGCAAATGTCAAAATAATTTTTTTGTCTTAAATTTATGTCAGCAAAAGTATTTTATTTTCGTTATTCTTAAATTCTAGTTTTATATAATTTTATATTTTATTAAAAAAAAAAATAAAAACCATCAAAACAAAATTTTTATAATTGGTAAAATTTATTATTAATTTATTAAACAAAAATAATGAAAAATTATAAAACTAAAGGCTAATTATCAAAATTTCGATCATAAATTCATAAAATTCTTACACAAAATCCTATTTGTTGAAATTATAAAACTTAATTGTTAATTATTTTATTACGTACAAAAATAAATCTAAAAAAAAAAAATTTATATCTAACTGTCGCGCGTAATCAAGGCACGTTCTAGGATCACTTTTCCTTCTTTATACCTTTGAGACTCCAACTTAGTAAACTCGTAGTACCATCCAAGTTTTACGAGACATCTTTTGCATCTTACATCACGAATTATGTGATCACCTGTTGTCATCTTGGCCAATCTTGCCTTAGTACTGAAACAAATAAATTCTAATTATTTATCTACGAAATAAGTATTTTAAATTATCTTTTTCTTACTTTGTTGTTATTACGTAGCCAGAAACATAGTAGAGTGAGAAAATAAGTAAACAAGTTAAAGTTTTTTTTTTCATGCAGTAATAAATAAAGATTAATTCAAATTGTTTATATTTTGCTTAAAAATAAATGCTGTAAAAATTACGTATTTAAATGAATTTAAATTTAAACTATATTTGTTTTGATGTATATCAAAACGAAATCAAAATAAGTGTAAGTTACACTTAATAATATGAACAAAACAAAGACATACATTTTCTTGAAATCAAAATATAAAGCGCAAACAGCTGTCAGCTACCTTAACTCGATAATTAAATTTTGGCTATCAATAAATATAATTTTCTAACCATATTTTTAACCATATAAATTTTTATACTTTACATATATATATGAAAAAAAAAATTACTTATCGTGAATATTTTCGTAAGTAACTCAAAGCATTACCAACTTAAAGTACAACATACAAATATTTACAAAATACCGATCTCATCTAACAGAAGCTTTATTTTTCGATGTATACGTTCAAATAACAAGTATACATAAAGAATACAAAAATCCAACTTTACCTGAGCTTTATGTTGACAACCTCGTCAAAAAGGTAAGCTACCCCGCTTTCTCCAGTGAAATGGCGACTAAGCAGATTCTTATAGTCGGTAAGATTAGTCTTGCACTTTTTGCAGGATAATCCAGCGCTACCGTTGCTGTGCGTAACGAATACGACGCCCATAGTTTACAGGTTCAAACAAGCGTCGACTGCTGATAAATGTGAGTTTTATTTATATTGTTGTCGTCGTAGCAGTAGATTTTTAGCTTACGGGAAATCTATGAAAAATTATGCTCTAGAACACAAAACCGGTCGACTGGAATATTGGTCCTAATGCACGGAAAACTGTTAAGCTCCTGTTCTATACACTACTTAATAGACGTTTAGGTCTCGACACTTTGACACGATTTTAGAGCACTTGTAGGTAGGATGAGTGTTGTTGTCGTTATGTCCTCGGAAGTAGTTACAGTCGGGTAGCTCCGGACAATTATTTTGTTGTCGGAACTGCTTTTAGTTTGTTTACCTTCTGATGGATTCGGTGATGTTGGTATTACTGATCTATTGTTTTCATGGGTTTGACGACGTTATTACTTTGTGGTTATGAAGATGTTATTGTAAGTTATTATGAAATTATAAAATTAATGATAATTCATTCTATTTTTATTGATAGATACTGTATACTTATAAGATAAAATGAATCTATCTTATTTCATCTTCTTTTTTATGTTGAATTAAAACTTAATTATCAATCTACATTTTTATATTTATAAGTTTTCTTACGTATCTTACAAATCATTATTTAAAAATGTACTGGAAACATCTCTTTCAATATATATTTTTTTTTTAATGTTTTGCACAAACATTAACCTCTAAATATTATGCATAGTATGAAGATATATTCTAATAAAATATAAAATATATTATATTAAAATTTTCGAAAGTTTCTCAAAATAATATTAATTTTCAAACTATCTGCAAGTGAAATTTAGGAAAAAAAATTATAAATCAATAATACCTGTAAATTCTTTACATAAATTAATTGTTTTAAAGTTAGTTATCAAATTAAAATCGATTTAGATAATTTCAATGTTGTAAAAATGTTATTAATTGAAAGGTTAATAAAATTTAATTTTTCTTGGACATAGCTATATCTTTAAATAACCTTTATTTAATATCTAAAATTTTTCAACACTTTTTATAATAATTTAAGAATTGTTTGCAATTAATATAGGTCAATAAATTATTCTTTAAAATACTAGTCCAATCTATATTATTCTATACTATGTTTATATATACAGGTTACGTATATATTTTTTTCTAACTCAATAACGTCACTAACAGATTTTTGATAAGAAATACTGATGCATTATTTAAAAAATAAAATAAATAATTAAATATTTCAACAATTGAAGAATTGCAACGAATTGAGCAAAAGTAAAGTATTTTGTGATCGTGCATTTATTTGGTAGAAAAATAAATTTCGGTACTTTTATGTTCATTCAGAATATCATCTATTTAATAAAAAAATAGTTTTAAGAGGGTCGTAAACGACTTTGCTCCATAAATTGAGTATTTAATAACATTCTGGAAAACTACACATTCTAAGAATAAAAGAATAAATTTATGAAAATTAAACGCTATAAGAATGTGCTTTTTTACGTTGTTCAGTTAAGTAATTAGAAAAAAGATAGACTTATTAAATGCCACCAACTTAATACGTATTGAACAAATTTGTTTTTGACCTTGAATAGCTTTATGTTAGATACCTACTACTTCACTAATGGGAAAATGAAAGATACGCATGAGAAATTAGAATTGTAACGAATAACAATATTAAATATTTTTAAAAATTTAATAATTAAATAAATTTATAAAATTAAATTATTAAATTAAAGTAAGGAAACAAATAATTTAAATAAATTAATTTATTGGTAAAAATAAAGGATAATGCGTGTTTTTTAAGATTTTATTTATTTAAATAATGTATTCGTAAATGGGAAATAGAATTATTTTTTCCACGCCTGCTTTTGCTCTGCTGTGCGAGACAAAATTATCGCTTTTTGTTTTTGCAGGTGTAAAAACATCGCAAACACACCATGAGAGCAAATAAAAAGCCTTAGATTAAAAAGTTTTTGTCCTTAGCTTCATTTCAGATATCAATATTCGAGTGATCTGGGATCTGTTATTTAAAACGATCGGAAAAGTTTAGTAAACATTATTTATTTATTTATTTTATTAAATAATAATAACTAAGTAATAGGAGATTTTGTTGGAATCGAATCCGGGCCATGCGGATTACAAAATCTACTCTATACCTTACTAAGCTACGCCGTCTGGCGTAAACATTATCATCCCAAAAGTCAACAAGGAAAAAATTTTTACAAAGAAACCCATACTTTGACATAATTTATTAACCTTGATCAAGCTATAATGTAATCTAAACACTCTAACATCAAGGTAATGCAGATAAACTACTATATAAACTTACGACTACTTTATTCACTTTTAATTGACGTACATATTTGAAAGGCTTTTGAAGTTTTAAAGTGGTAACATGATGTCATTGAAAAGAATTTATTTTAGTTTTTCTTTATTTCTAATTATGTGTCTTTTGGAGGTAAAATCAGGTATGTTATTTCAATTATTTTGGGGTTTACAATACTTCCTATGTTTTGAAAAAGATTTATTTAAATTCTTGATAATAATTTTTAAATAGAGGATTATTTGTGTTTTGTGATGAAATAGTTATTTTCGTAACAAGTGCGCAAAAGGCGTCATTTCTGGACGAGTTGTGATCACCACGCACGAGTCATCGGTGAAACCGCACGAGTGTGCAGATCGATCCCACGAGTGCATTATGTAATGCACAAGTGGTGATCGGTGCACACCGAGTCGAAGGCGAAACCGATGACGAGGTGCGGGGAGATCACACGACGAGAGGGATGCCTGCGCCCGAGTTGCGAACATAATTTTTTGCAATGTCAGGAGCCGTGCGCAAAAATACTTTTTGCGCACGGTATTTTTTTGCGCACGAAATTACAAAAAGATACTTTTTCATGTATACAAGTAATTAACATTCACAAAGATTTATGATTAATTCAAGTTACAACTTTGACATTTTAGACACAAGTCATCTTGAAACGGTATTAAAAACTTCAGAAGAGCGAGCCACGCGTGAAAACAATCGAATTTCCGAACTCAATCAAGCGTTTGAAGAAGGTATTGTAAATATACGTCATGCACAAGAGCAGCTCTCGAGTATAAGCGTATCAATGGAACAGAATTTGAAAGATCAAGTACGAAAAAGTCAGTTCGAACGCTGGGTAAACGAAGCTCGTAGTCACATCAATCAATTACGTGCGAGAGGGTCACTTACAGAATTGGAACGTATTGAAAATCGAGGATCTCTTATACAACGTTTACAACAGTTTGTTAATTATCTTAATAGCAATTTATCGCCATATGAGCAAGAAAAACACGTGCGAGAGTTTCGAATAAGAGAGCTTACTAATCTTTCTAAAATAGAAGAGACTTTAAATGTAAATATGCATATTGATTTAAACAAAAGGTTGGAAGAACAACGTGCTACTATGCCTCAAGCTATGCGAGATTCCTTGGCTAAGGATTTAAGCTTGAAAGACGAGCTTAAAAGGAAGATAGAAGAAAATATAAAAAATTTATGTATAAGACATGCGCGAGATCAACCTGTAGATGCAGAACATGAGAAAGAAGTACAGTTACTTGATAATCATTGGAAACAATTTTGTTCGATTGAAACACAAATAGTAAAACAACGTAAACAGCTTAAAATTTTAGAAGAAGAACAAACTCGAGTTGCCAAAGAAGAAGTTTCACAACAAATGCATAGAAAACGTGCGCAAGAAGAAAATGCCCAGGAGCAGCCAGCTGCGAAAAGGTATCAACAAGGACCAGCAGGGGAAGGACCTTCTGTTTATACTGGACCAAAACAAGGACCTGGACAAATGCGATTGCAAAAACATTGATTTATTATTCCTATGTTATTATACTAATTTTTATAAATTATTCTTTTAATTTGTTAACAAATGTAAACTCAGTATAAAATAAAATAGTTTTTATACATTAATTTTTTAATTTTTATAGCTCAGTTGGCAAAGTGTATGTCTTGTAACCCACACAGTTGCGGGTTCTATTCCTAGCGCTGAAGAAAAATTTATTCAAAGCTGATTATAAGTATTTTTGCTTATTCGTGCTCTATTTGTCGAGATAGAAAAATATGCTTGAAATATCTTAATAATTGTAGATATATTTCATTTGAAAATCAAAGATAATTACTTCCAAAAAAATAGGTAGGTATCACATGCATTGTAAGAAAATCTTACATTTACATTTTTTTGAATTGATTTTTTTTATTATTAAAAAAAATGATAATAAATTATTGGCTGTATCTATATCATTATATTTTTCAAATCTATGTATCAATTTAGTATGTTGATGTACTATATAAGTTTAAATTTGAATAAATATTGAAAATCAAGTTGAAAATATTGGCCTAAGTTGCAACTAATTGCAAATTTATACTAATGTAAGACAATATAAAAAGGCATAATGTATATAAATAACAATTAAGTTGTCAATTTGATAAAAGAAATAAACTTTATTTACAATTAAAATTAATATATTAACATTACGTAATGAAGATTAACATTATTACAATAATCGATCATTCTCAACACTGTCCCAAAATCATTAATTACGTAAGCATTAATCTCTCGAATACCTTCATTTTCCGCATTTTTTTTCTTTTTCTTTTTTTTTTACAACAAACAACGTTATATTCACATAAATTAAAAATTAGCAAGTTTTTTTTTTGCACCAACACTTTTGTGGACAAGTCAAAAAAGTTTCCAATTAACTTAATTAACTCATATAATCAAACAAAATTTTTGTACATCTTTTTGCATAGTCGTTCGCGTTACATGTCTCAGCGCATAAATCTTATGCTTTTAACAAAACGTGTTTACAAGTACCGCGAAATTAATAAATAAATCCGTAGTCTTTTTAATCAAGGATATTAAGTTTGCTGTTGGTTTTGCGAAGCTGCGCCCGCCATGGTATTATGTGTACGTTACTGCTGTCGTCGCTCACGGAATTTCGTCTTTTTTCTTCCACCTGCACAACTTTTGGTTCATCGCATGCTCGAGCTTCCGTCGTTGAAGCGGCTGATGAAATTTCTACGATCGGTTCCTTTTTTGGAATTATAGGGATTTCAACCTTGTGTGTGGTAACTGATGCCACTGATATGGACTGCGTTACCGGTGATCTAAATAAAAATTTTTTTTTGCATTACTATAGTCTATTCTGTTATGTTTGCAGTTGTTTTTATTTAATTAGATTTTGTTTGATTAAAAAACAAGCCGAAAAAATTTTAAGGTCATATAAGTATACTTATATTATAAAAATGTTATTAATATTTTATTTTTGGATAATTAACGCAAGATTTTTTTTTAAGTATAGGTACTTATAATGTTGATAGGCTTTATTATACAAAAAGCATTAAAAATAAAATGTCGATTACCAATAAAGCCTAAGATTCATATTAATGCTGTTTTATTGTCTTAATTTAACTGTACCACACAAGCCAACAATTAATAAAAAAAAAATAATAAGAAATAAATAAAAAAAATAATAATAATCACTGACTCACCCTGGACTTTTATTCTCGCTATCTTTCCGAGCTAACAATTGCCTCTTCCAAGGTGGTATAGCCTGTATTCTCTTTTCCTCGTTCTCCCTCGCTATTTTTTCTTCCAACTCTTTCTTAGCTCGTTCCGCAGCTTTTCTCGCAAGCATTTGTCTCTTCCAGATCGGTATAACGTTACCAGCGCTATCCTTTTCTGGTATCTAAAAAAAATCAAATTGATTATTAAGTTTTTTTTTTATATAATTAAAATACATTATTAAATATATATGCTAAATTTAATGTTTTGCTCTTACTTGATCCACAAAATTCGAGGCACTAAAATTTTTGCTTATCTCGGATATGAGATTTTGTTCTTGCGATTTTTCGTTTTGAGCACGTTCCACTTTTAGCTTCTTGATACCAGGTATGTCTTTCGTTTGTTTAAGTTCCGCAATAAGGTCGGTTTTCTGTACGAAAAATGCTTCGGAAACTAAAAGAAACGCATAAAAAAAAAATAAAATAAAGCTATTTTTATTATAATAAGATAAATTCAATAAATTAAACAAACCATTGGTCATAGATACACTTCGATTTGGCGGTGCAGAAAATGTTTTAGTCGCGTGCATCTTGACGTTGGTACGTCTCAGCTGTACACTCGTCAGATCCTGTATGCTAATCGTGGCAAGAGGCTGCTGGAGCTGTTGGGCCTGCCGTGCCTCGGCGATCGTTGTGCCGGTAGCCGTGGTCGCGTGATAAGAGCCCGCGACTCCGTTGACCGGGGGTGGCGGTAATGGTGGCGGCGGTGGGCCTGACGTTGAATTTCGATGACCTTGTTCTTCCTCGGCCCCGGTTTCGCTTCGATGCGTTGCTGACTCCCTATCCTCCTCTTCCGCTTCCTCTTCTTCTTCTTCCTCGTTGTTGTTGTGACCTCGTAGGTCTAAATTGTCTACTGACCTGTAGTGGAAAAAATATTGAGAATTTAATAATAATTATGTATTTTTGGAATGTTTTTTTATTTATTGGGACATTTTTGAAATTACGCGCATTGAAAACGGAAAAACACATTATTATCTGTGAAAACGTGTTTTAATAAAACAAGAAATATATAAGTGTGCACTCGTGTCCCTAAAAACGTATGTAAATTTTAACAAGCATAAATTAGAAAATGCCTTGCTTTTGATTTTACGGACTGATGCGTATACTTATATACACGCTTAACTTTAAAAGGCGTAACTTGATTAATCGAGAGATTTATTTCTTACTTTGTGTCAGCACTTGCTTAGCAAAAATTTTTTTTAAGTTTTATAAAGAAAATCCGTTAGATAGATGATTTCGATGATAGAAAAAAGATACCTGATAGTCTGATTAAAAAATAATAAATTTTAGCGAGAGCGTGTGTGTGTGTGCGTAGGTGAGGAATTTTTTTTCTTCTTTTTTTTTTATAATTGCAAGATAATGCCGTAGTATTTCATGAACAAATGTTACCCATTTTGAAGCCGGATGTGTTGTTGTTGTTCGTAGCGGAACGCGTGCATTAACCGAGTGAAAAAGAAATCGAGTGAGCTATGAAAATGTTATATATAGGAATCAAGGCTTAATGGAAATATTTTTAAAGAACCTATATTTTATATACTTATATATTTGCTCGATATATATGTATAAAATTTGAAAATATATATCTGGATATTATTTTGATGTTTATCTAGTTATTCGACTGACTTTATATCGATTAAGTTGTTTTGTGTTTCATAAATCATCATGTATGCTGAAGTATACATATTGCATTAAGTTTAATCAATTGCTTATTTACTTTCACCAATCAAAAGGAAAAATTTTATACATAGACCTACTATTAATCCATATTTAATTTAATAAATTCAACATGTAATTGAATTGCAGATCTATAAATTTATTAATAAGTATTAATTGAGTGCTAAATTTAAATTAAATTAAAAAATCTCAAGAGATGTAAAAGAATATTTTTTAATTTGATTGCCCCACAAAAAAAAATTATAAAGATAATTATAATTTTTTTATAAATGACATATTTACTATCAGTTATAAGAATCAATGCAATCAATTACAATAACGAATAAATTTTTACTTTGAAAATAAAATTGTGTAAACCCTAATTTTGTCTTACTCATGATAAATAATTTGATCTTAAGCAATATTATACAATCATAAATGCGAAATATACGTTTAATAAAGACTGCAATAGCTTAAATATAATGTAATCGAGCTTTTTGTTTGTGTATCTATATTATTATACAAAAAAATACTCACTAAATAAGAATATTTTATTCTTACAACAGTCGGCAGATTGACAATGACATATACTACTTTGAACAACGTAGACGTTATTTTATACTTGGTAAATTTATCTCGATATCAATAAAATTTGAATTACAGGTCATAATTGTAATCTAATGCAATAATCCTTATCAAAATTTATTTTTTTATATTTTCTGAAAACTATTATTTTTATTTCATACATAAATATAATTTTATATTTAGACTTCATTTAATTATAAATAGTTTGTTATCCGCTATTCGAATTTACTATTTTAAAATTGTCAATAATTAAAAAAAAAATAATAAAAAACAAAATAAAGTGAACGGAAACTATAGTAGGCATCGTATTTCGATTGTGACATCAAATTAAATAAAAAACTACCAGTTTAATTCACCCATATCCCTAAATTGTGAGTTTCCGGATGTGTAAGTCTCGCAGGTATTATTTAACGTAAAAATAACCCAATAATCCAGTAAAATTAAAAAAAAAAACGTAAAAAAATAACTAAAAAAGGTATAAGTAACAAAAGAAAAAGAAAATAAATAAATGTATATAACTCACCTGGCCTTCGCCAAACTACCAGAAGTCGAGTTGCCAACGACATTCGACCCTTTACAAATACTCCTTAAATACTCGGAAGGTTTAAGCAAAGTATCCGAGTCAGCTGATTGGGCGGCAAATTTGGGTGGTATAAAAGGCAGCACCATGTGCCTGTTAACCAGGTGAGCGGTCACCTGGCAAGCACTTGTCGTCGTCGACGTCGTTGTTGACGTGCTGTTACCAGCTATAAGCACTGCATTAGACGCTGTCGCAGACGAGGTTGTCGTTATCACATTACTTGCATTACCGATAAAGACATTGTTGCTGCCTCTTGATACTTGGTCGTCGGCGCTGGTCGCCTGACCGCCGCCGACTGATATGAGTTCCGGTGCCTCGATGCCACGGCTGGTAGCACCAACACCAACAGCACCAGCCACGCACTTGTTGGTCGCTGTTCCGTTGCAAAGCCGGCCTCGCACAAAGGTGATCGTTGTTGTAGGTATATGCGGGGATCCAGCACATCGGTGGTGGTCGTAGAGGTGTGTATATAAAGCAGCGGTGGTGGTGGTAGCGACGACAGGTGATGCATATACAGGAGAGAGAGACGAAGCCCGCAGAAAAACCGAAGAGGAAGAAAAAAAAGAGAGGCCTCCTTTATTAGCTTGAATGTGGCATGTATGTATGTATGTGGGAGGAAGAGGAGGAGGAGGGAGGAGTAGTAGTATATAAGCAGCGAGAGAGCCACACGGGTGAAATCTAGGTAAGTGTTTTATATGCCCGCCTGAGCGCCATGGTCTAGTAATGGGCGAGCGCGCGAGCTGCTGCTGCAGCCTTCGCGAGTATAGGAGATGCCCGACCGCACACGTGCGTATATAGGTAGGGTATATATATAAATACACCCGCTTGTGTATATTACTATCCAGGATCGTCGACGCCGCTGTTGCTGCTGGCGGTCGGTCGGCCCCAATTAAGATCGCGATGCGAAAATGCGTTGACGCCCCCACCTCCCCTTCGTTTTTTTCCTCCCACTATGATTTTTCAAACGGCCTCGAGAGGATTAAGATACCCCTCCACACTCTTCTTTTTAACCTGGAGAGTACAGGTATTAATTGACGGAAGGATGCTGCCGGATGAGTTGAGCCGTTCCGACTATTCGCTCTGATAATACAACGAGTGTTACATATCTGTAGGATGTATACGCATATAGGTAGAAGTGTCTGTGTACCTATATGTGTAGATTCAGTGTGTAAATTTTGTGTATATAGGCTTTAATTTTTCAAACTATATTACAAGAGTTTGTAGTCTATTTAATTTTTTTTTTTTTGCATAATTGATTTGGAAGATTATTTAAATAAATTAAAGTGAATAAATGTTGTTCTATGCATGTCTTGATGTAATTCTGATGACAATTGACTATTTTTTTATATTAAACATCACATTGCTAACGAATATATTCTTATAATAGTATCTTAATGCAATAGCTGTAATGCGTTAGTTAGTTGAGTATCGGTTTCGAAATCCTTAGGTCGAGGGTTCGATACCTGGTATCAGTCAATTGCTAATTCTAGCGCGAGCGATAGCTAGAGATATCATATGCCGAAATACTTTTAATAAAAGGTCAGAAAAGTTTTGAAATAATAAAAAAAGCATTGAATTTATGGAGTTCTGATGGGTGTTGACAATCATTAAATATTTTTTTTTTTTTTTGTATGAATATATTTTAAATGAATTATAAATCAGTGGGTTAATATTAAAGTTTAGTTTTTTTAATAATTAATAAAACGCATACTTAAAAACATTTCATTATGTTTAACTACTTTGTCGATAAAAATCTTAATTTTATAGAAACAAAAAAAACACAATTGAAATAAATTAATAATATTAATAATAGTAATAATAATTGAAGTAAAAATAAATAAATAAGAAGATAAAAAAAAAAAAGATCAAAACCACGCTCGCTGTAAAAATGAATATTTCGAGGGCAAGGATATATACAACAGACAAATTACCGATGAGAAATACTTGAAAAAAACGTTCTCATCGGCAAAATGGGATACCTATATCAAAGAGAACCTTCTTTTTTCTCTTTCACTCTCTTTATCGCGAGAAACTCACTCTTTCACATGAGTTCTCACATACACACATACAAGAACAGTATATATACACCTAAGGAACATAAAAGAAATTCATATTTTATTTATTTTTTTTCTTACCGGAAATCGTGGTAATGGTCGCTTCGCATTTTTGCTCCTGTGTAGTAGTGGTCGATCGGTTGCCTTCTCGTTTCTCTTCCTTCACGTTACTCTCGACGACTTTTGACGTTACGATCACTACCTCATCGATTTCTGGTGGCGGCGGTGGTGGTGGTGGTGGTGGCCTGAATATACTGCTACCAGTGCCATTTGTTGTACTGATGACTCGTCTGTTAAAGTGTGCGTTTATTTTTTTTTTTATTGGAATAATATTGTGTATAAGAGACCGTTAACTCCTAGTTTTTGTAATAGAATACGCTTTTGTTTTTTTTTTTAAAAAACATTTTCAATTACGATGTTATTTTTTTCTCTTTCTTTTTTGTTTTGACTTTATTTACGAAAGTTTATCAAATACTAAAAATAATATAGGTATCTTTACAATAAACCAAGAAAGAAAGGAAAAAGAAATTTAATTTTCCTTTATTATCGTGTAGCAAAAATTAAAAATCAATATTAATGTATAATTGTAAATTTATCTAAAATACAAGGCTCAGTTTACGTTTCGCAGTTTATCTCAATACAGTATCAACTTTCTGTTTTCTCAAACAAACGTCTAAAAAGGAATCAAATTTTACCTTGAAGCTTGTTAAATGACTTGTAGTAACATAATACAAAACAGCAAGCAAAATTTCAATTTGAAATTTTAAAAACAAGATAGAGACAGAGCTAATATTGTCATTATATAGATAACTTGCTCCAGACACAATAAGATTACAAAAAAAAAAAATTCAATATATATCTACAGCGAAGAAAGTTTGATATTCATGTAGCTTATTTAGCTACACGTGCGACACAAAACGCTTATAATAGCAATCTATTCCCCTCTCACGCGTTCTTTTTTTTCTTATTTTTCGCGCCTTAATACGCGCGATCGATTAATCATCCAGCCGTTAAAAAGAAAAAGAAAGAGAGATAGATAGAGAAACCAATATCGATTTTCTTGATTTTATACGTAGTTGAGATCGATAGATTTTGACCTACTTACCTAGGCCCATTGACCGTCAACTTCGTCTCCTTTTCACTTTCTGCTCTCGTCGAGCTATTCGACGAATTTTTTCTTTCTGAAAATAAAAATAAAAAAAAAAAACATAAAATATAGGTAAGTATATGTATATTCATTTTTCTAATATATCTCAGCAATATCGTTATAATCAAGCAATCCACACAGCTACATATACTTATACATAGAAAATCGTCTATATAAATCATGTGAAATTAAAATTAAAAAAAAGTCAAATTGTAGGATGTATGTATACAAGCACACACAAGAGTCGCTAAACTCGTTTTGACTATTTTTTCATAAGAATATTCAAGATATTGCTACCACCCGCCGATATGATATACTATACCGATAAGAAAACCGGTCTTCTAAAAAAGCCATAAGAATATCAAATCGAAAGTAATCAAATACCCCCCACTACTATCTATATACCAAAAAAACCTGATTCTTATTACCATTACCTACATAATATAGGTATATCTCGATAGCTTCCAAATAGCTATAACTATACAAAACTCGCACATTTCCCATAAAACCACACCGAACACAATTACCTTCCAACCGATTATTCAAAAAATTCACGCAGCCTATACAACGCGTGTATATATGCGTGCGCGACAATCAAGCACTCACGAGCACTTGATACGTTGCTGTATACCGCTTTCACTTCCGGCGGCTGCAGCAGCTTTTCCAATAAAAACAGCAATTCACCCGGTCCGTTCTGGCACTTAACGAACTATATATATATTTTCGTTTCTAGCGTAAATGTATCTGTCTATAGGTATAAGTGTGTGTAACTTTTTCTTGAGAGAGTCGATATAATGTAATTCGTTATAATAACAGAAATTTTGTTGAAAAGAGCAATGGGATGTTGTGTGTGTATTGAAGTGGTGTGTATTGTTGAACGTTGATTTGATGTTTGTTTGTTTTTCTTTTTTTTAAAGTGTTATTTTAGTTTAGATATTTGACGATCGAACGCGATTCGTAGATATAAGAATAATGATTATTAATTTTTTATAAGAAAAGGTAATTTCAGATGAATTTGTCGAAATTGAGATATTTGAAATTGATCAAAAATATTTAAAATAATTTTTTTTTTGTAATTTTTTATGAATTACCTATTGGAAGGTCTGAAGTTTTTGGACTTTTGTTGACTCGTTCGTTACTGCTGTTTCGGGATAACGAAGGTGTCGAAGTGGCTGATGAGTAATGAACTTCACTGCTCATATTTGACGATTCGCTGGCACTGCTTGATCTACTGTATCGTCGATCCAGCTTGTGTGATCTACATTATTAATCGTATTTTCATTAAATTAAATGTTATTTTATTTTTTACATTAACTTATAACTTGGTCGACGTATTACCGTAAAAAATTAAATAAACTGTTTTACAGTTTTCTGTGTTATTTTGCGTAATCAAATTGATAATGCATGATAATAATGCATTTGTTTCATACCAAAATTTATAATTTTCCATTACGATAAAAAAAAAAATAAATAAAATAATTATAAATGAAAAAAAAAAAAATGATAAAGAAGGGAAAATTAACCTTGAGATGTAGGATAAATTTCTAATAGTAGATATACTTACATAAAAAAAAATCAACATATCGATATCGCATCTCATCCAACAATTTTCTCTCAACGGCATATTCAAAATTACTCTATAGCAATCGCGAGATCTTGGGCGTGTATCAAAAAACAAAAAATAATCGAACAAAGGAAAAATCCACAGTCCAAGTATATTTTCCGTTACCACCAATTTTCTCGTAAAAAGCCCGCAGCTAAAAATCCGATTGCTCTCAATCATACCTACACCACAAATCGCGAGCATACTATCATCACTCAAAATACGAACAACAATAATAATAATAATAATAATAATAATAATAATAATAATAATAATAATAATAATAATAACAAAAATAACATCAGTAATCACCTGGCATCGGACACATTATCAGTGGCGGTGAGCCTCTTATGGCCAGGAGTAGCAGCATTAACATTAGCAGCAGCCGCAGCAGCATTAGGAGGATACTTTGGACTTGCGGGTGGAGGCGGTGGTGGCGGTCCTTCCGGCCTGATGCTAATCTGCTCGTAGGCGTGCTCGCTGCCGCTATCCCCGTTGGCCTTGACACCGTGTCCCGATCTCGGTGAGCTGCTGCTACTTCGACTGCTGCTTCTGCTACCTGTGCTGCTTCTGCTACCACCACCACCGATTACACCATTTGATCCTGGACTTGCTCCTCCTGTGGTACCGTTACTTGTTGGCTTGTATGTGCCGTTGCTGTTATTGTTGTTGTTGTTTATGTGTACGTCTACTTTCACTGGATAGATTTTTTAAAAATGAGGTTTAGTGGTTTTTATTGTTACTATATGAATGATTAATTATTTCGTGTAATGTATAAGTTTTTTTTTTATTATTAAATGTATAAGTTTTGGATGGTGTGTTTAGATTAAGAAAATTTATTTTGAAGATTTTTAGTTGATTTGTACTGTGATTTGTAAAACAGTATCGTGTTAATTTTTTTTTTGTTTTTAACAAAAAAGTAATTTGAAAAATATTAGATATTAAATGGAATATTCGAGTATTTAATGAAAGTAATAAGCTAAAATATATCGATCGATTGCTTTTAGAATATTACGATAATTTCACTTACTCCATTACTTTCTACACATATTTTTAAATATACGTATTTAATAGAAACATTAATTTCACTCGATTATAAATATTGAGAAAAAATAAAACTGATCACGCATAATAGTCATTTTATTAATGCCCACAACTAACATCAAGGCTCAAATAATAATATAGTTTTGTTTCAGTACATTATAACGGTCCTCTCCTTCAATAAATCGGTAAGTTTAATGTTGCGCTTAACCCAATTTTATGCAAAACTCGTTAAAAAAAAGATTGTACCATATACATAAAAATACGCAAATAATCTCACGCATCATTATTCTACATTCTGAGATCGTGTGTTTTTATAGGTCGATCGCGAACCATAATACCAACCGATTTTTTCAACCGATTTTCATTGTTATTATAAAAAAAAAAATAAAAATAAAAATAATAATTATAAAAAGTAATTCCTTAATTAACTTTAAAAAATTCTAATTATAATTAAATATTTCAATAAAGAATCAAAATCTTATAAAACTTACCGGTAACCGTCTCATCCTTTCGTTCACCAGACGATCGGCTACTAGCCGACGATGCCCGATCAGCACTCGAACTCGTAACAACAGCCAGACTCGGACTACCATCAAACAGATGGGTTATACGCGTATAAACAAGCTCGTGTGGACTGTGCAGATAAAACGACTCGGAACCATTGCTGGTAGAACTACCGTTAACGCTGTCCTTGGGACGACCGAAGCTTGCGCTCATGGGATTGATGTAAAGGCCGTCCCGAGGCCGCGAGCCTGGTGGATGAAGGAAAAATGGCTCTTGGAACATACTGCCACAGCTGCGCACCGAACACTATGATATTCAAGAATTGTAGTTTTGATGGATTATAATTATTTTTGTTATTATGTTTTTTTTTATTTTTAATTGAATTTTAGGTAAATGGCTGTATGAGTTTTTGTTAATATAAAGGATGGGATAGAATTTGATTGCAAGGTGGGACGAGGTTGTATGGCTTATCGTTTGATTCAAAGGATTTACAGATAAGGTGAATTAGGTTGAGGTCAAAAGAATTTGTATTGACGATGTAAGATACAGTACAGTGGATATTTGAAGGCCGAGTTTAATTTTTTTTTAATTATTTATTTATAATTAAATGGTAGAAAAAGATCATTTTATTTTATTTTGTATAAAGCATTACAAGAGTTACAACAATAATTGTAAATTTACGTTATGAATAATATTTAAAACTTAAAGTATTTCTTCTAAACTTCATTTTTAACACAAGAAAAAAAAGCATTTTATTCTTACCTTTTCTACCGAACTAACCATACAGCTACATGTTGTAGCGTCACTCATGTTTTCAGCATAGTCCAAGCCTAGCCTGTCCCTTGCCATTGCAGGTATGACATTGGACTGCACTTTTTATTCCACCCTCCTTATCTGCAAAGCAAAAAAAAAAAAAAACAGAGACTTTATGATGTACTAAATTGAAATCTTTGCAAATATATTTATTAATGTTAAACGTACTTTTTTTTCTAAAAATAAAAAGACAAAGATCTTACAAAAAAATTATTGAAAAAATTTGTTTAGCTATCGTTAACAAAATTCTTATCAATTCTAACACGAAAATATTATGCTATACCTATTCATAACAATAATTTTACTCACGAAATTTTAGCGTTACAAAAAAATAAAAATAGTGAATGTACCTATACGATTAGTCACATACGTGTACACGAATAAAAAAAAAAATAAATAAAATATAAAAGCCTCTCGTGTCGCAACGGTATACCGATGGACAACGGATGCAACCGCTCTTTTCCCCTCCCTCCTCCTCTTCTTTTTTTTTCACATATTATATTCTTAGCAAGCATCCGCATCCATCAAAAAACGATAATAATTGCGCAGAGCTCAGTTAGCTTATTGCACAATAAGAGTCTCGCTCTCTTGTCCTATACGTTTAAATAGAAAGGAAGAATAATAAAGAAAAAAGAAAAATATATATTTTTCGGGGAAGAGTATATATGGTACTATAGGTAGAAAAAAAAAGGAATAAAACTATACACAACTGATTTGTCAGAAAATTTTTATTGGTTATTATATTTATTTGAATGCAAGATATAGGATTGCTGAGTAAGTTAATTATTGAGTGATTAGTTTAGTCAATGTAGACATCTGGTACACATATAATATACAATATACACTTGTTCTAAAATACAAGTAGGTATTGCAATATAATACTTGTAGGTATATATACGGTTATATTTTTAAAATTGATTTTTATATTATTGTTATTTGTAATCTTATGTACTGCTGCTGGTGAATTTTATTATACGACTGAGAGAGAACTTGAGATTTATTGCGACTTGCGATTGTTATTTGTAATTCGACGTGTATCTATATATGTCGTGTATTGTTGATAAATTTTTTTTTATCGTACATAGGTATGTTTGTGTACTGATCGAAATATTAGGTTTCACTTGTCTTTCTTAACTTTATTATCGACGAACGACGAACGGTATAAAATAAATTTCTAAGTAAGATTATTATTGTGACACCGGTGATATAGCCATTATTGTACAATTGAGATTAAAGTATAATAATTTTTTTTCTTTTTATTTTATTTTTAAAAAGGTTATAAATGCAATTATACCTATAATTTTTTTCTCGTTATACTCGCTTCATTAAAATTAAAATTATTTATTAAATGCTGTAATTAAGTTTAATTAACAAAATTCACATGTTATCAATTTCTCAAGATTAAGAAAAAAGAAACATCAGTCTCAAATACCAATTGAAGAAAAAAAATCAGGCATTTGTTATAAATATATAAAATCGTATAAGAAAGTAAAAACCAAAAAGAATGCTATAAGAAAAGAGTGTGAGTTAGTTAAGGAAAAGGAATATACCACGAGTCTTTCATTCCTTTTCTCTCTCTCTCTCTCTCTCTCTTTTAATCTTACTACTTGGCTTTATTACTTTCATTAAGATTATACCAAGATATAGCCCCTCTCGAGAGATTCAGGCTTAGAGACAAAACGCGAACAAAGAAGTCCTGATCCATGCATTTTTATATAGACACATGCAGCATATGATACACACTAGTTTGGTCGTGTCTGTAATATGCAAACAAGTGCAAAAGGAAAAAAAATGATGCTCTCTCTCTAGTGTATATAAAATAACGAGGATGGAAGGGGGTAATGCTATTGTTACGATATTACTCTCTATGGTCTTGCGGGTATTACTGTGTGGGATTTAAAAACCGAATGTAAGCCGAATATTTTAAAGTGGAATAGATTTTTATTATTATTTATATTGTTTTTTTGTGATTAGTTGCTAAAGCACGGATTTTCCTAATTGGTGGGTATGATAATATTTTTTTTTTAATTTTACCAATGAATTTTTGAGGGACTTGTTGTAATTGTTACAAGAACTTTAATTTAAACGAAATTTCCGAAAACCCAGGTAATATTAAAAAAGCAATTTTTTTTATATATCAAAATAAAAAGTTAACGATTTAGCATTTAGTAACTGGCAGCAAAATACTTTTAAGCACGTATGTACACACATACATCTATACATACATACGCACATGTAATACTTTGATTCTGACTTTGACTTATATATTTAAGAACTTACGATATTCTCCTACATAAGTATACCTGACATTATTATAGCCACAGTCCTAATAAGCCGCATTGAAACGCATGAATACACAACCGCTAATTACATCGTGAAAACCTAATATTAACACACGACATTCAATACCCTTCCAATAGTTTTGTATCCTATAATAAGAAAAAGAAGAAGAAGAAGAAAAAGAAGAAAAAAAAAGATTAATTCGAAAGTGCTCCTATACCTATACTATAACAGCTTTCACTTTGACAATTCGTGGAAAATCCGACTCTTTAATTAAGGCAATACGGATTTTTTTTTATTCTACTTTCAAACATTATTCCCAATACCACTAATATATCGAAAGATCATCATACGCACGTACATACATTCACACGTAAATTTTTATATATAAAGTTCCTTGGATTATTATTTCTCATTCAATTTATATCTCACATATCAATATCAGTTTGATAAAATTTCTTCCTTCCTCTTTTCATGTCCAAAAGCCTAATTGATTTGTGAAAATCGAAAAATTCGAGCTTATTGCTCTTAAGGAAACGGATACATTTATAGATTTATAATACCTAGTACCCGCTAATATACAGTACAGAACATATGATCGGTAAGTATATAAGACTGTATAATGTGTAACATTAAGATATAGTGCGTTCTCTTGATCATCGCCACTCATTATTAACAAGCGCGCGAATGTATGTATGTGTATAGACATATTTAGGAGTTTTGGTGTTGAAAGAGGTCTATATATCTGTATTGTACCTAAAACGACTTCCTGGCGACTACCTATATATACTGCTCTTGCTTTATATACATTGTAGAAAGTCATGCGGATTAGGTTGTATATACATACGAGAGAACTAGCGTGGCTTTCGATTATATGGAGCGATGCATATATAACGGATATATAATAATATATGCGATAAATGCAGTTACAGGATATTCAAGGGATTCTTGACTTTTTTTTTATTGTTGTAATTGTTTGTATACAGGGTTTGCTAACTCATCTCGGGGACAGATGCTTGATGATTAAATTATAGATTTTTTTATTCTTATTTTTAATGTGTGCGAAAGGTATGTGTTGGTTTTAATTTGAAGGTTCCGTTTTTGATGAGGATAATGCGGAATATATGTCTAGTAATATTTACGATACAATTTAATGAATATATGTTGGTTTACCATAAATAGAAACTTATATTAAAAGACATATGTCTCTATGAATTTAATTATGTTAGAGCAGCTTATAAATTTTGTTTAAGATTATTTAAAATTTAAAATTGAAGAGAATTCATAATATGTTAAATTAACTAAAACTAATATCAAGAATTTTATTATGTTTTGTATATAGTTATGAATTTATTAAAATATTATAGTAATGAAATTTAAAAGTTAAATTACATTATTATAATTAAAGAAAAAATATATAAACATTTGATTCATTTAATATCAAAGGGTCAATTTTAGACTATACAGGACTATTCGCAAACCGATGGCACAGGATGTTTATGTTATTCGAGTGGCATTGATAAAAGTAAAACTCAAGCTGGTATCATAATTTGATCCGGAAGTCTCAAGCTTATATTTTTTTGTTAAATCAATTCTGCTATTTTTTTCTTTATTAATGGTAAAATTTAATTTATAAATTTGTAATCATACAAATGTTAATTGACAATTTAACGTGAAATATAAAAAAAAAAAAACATTAATATCGAGCATTTAAAAGTTTATCAAAAATATTTTACAAAATTATTAAAAATATAAAACTATATGACTATTATATCTTATATCTCAAAAATAGTGTACAATTATATATTTTATGATATTTTACAGGTATAACCTGTACTTATTATTTAAAATTCCATGACTATGAAAAGTTTATTTTTACAAAATTTCAACATTTACAATAAAAAATCTTTTTTTTTTTTAATTATTAAATGTTAGCTTTATAAAATTTGAAAAAATATATGCTGAGTTAATTTTTATTAAAATCAAATTTTTTAATTACGCAACCAAAGCATAAAGTTCTGGGATTCCCTAGCTTACATGTATACAATCCGTAATGCCACGTACATGGGGCGTTTCACGCCGATCCTTCTAGGCCGGCGCGTGAGCGTCCGAATCTTCCGTTTTTAGCTTGCATTTACGATGCTCGTATGAACGTAAAAAATAATGAATATATGTTTTGGACGTATTTTTTCTCAGCTTACTGATGGTGACATCAGTTTTTTCCGAAACATCATTTTCATTGAAAATAAAAATGCAAAACACGTTATATCTCAAAAGATTCATTTTTTTTATTTTTCAAAGTAGTTTTTATCAAAAGATAAGATTTTTATGTCGATATAGCTTTTTAAAATATATAGATTTTTTTTTATTTTTGCGAGTAATTAGTCAACAATGTAGTGCAATGCGATGTAGATCACCGCGCATTTACATTAGAAGAAAACTGATGTTACCATCAGAAGCTGAGGAAAAAATATGTCATAAACGTATAATCAGTTATTTTTTTACGTCCATAAAAGCATCGTAAATGCAAGTTAAAAACAAGAGGTTTTGACGCTTGCGCGCCGGGCTGAGAGGATCGGCGTGAAACGCCCCATATGTGCCTTTGTTTGATACGCTACCGATGTGTAAGTAAGAAGACGTCCCCGCCCTAAACAGACCTAACAGACTGACGTCACACTGAGATCGCGACCCCTATATAAAGAGCAGGCAGAGGCAGGTCGCAGTCAGTCGTTGTATTAACGAAGGAGGAGCAAGATTAAAAGTTTGATTTTGTCCATCTCAACAGAAATTCAAAAACTTTTACTTCAAAAGTTTTAAAAAGTAAGTTTTTTCATAAGTGTATTAATTAACTTTGATTTATTTTGTGACGGTGCACAGCGGCCCGCACATATGCATATAGTAGGTAAGGCGCCAGGAGTCGCCAGCGCGCGTAATAGAGTAGGAAGGAAGGGAAAGAG
>JAPYZE010001051.1:0-26673 GCA_030522805.1 Leptomastidea abnormis
TCTTCGTATAACAGCAGAGGCTTAACGTATTCTTCGTATAACAGCAGAGACTTAACGTATTCTTCGTTAGACAATTATACTTAACGTATTCTTCGTAAGGCAATTATACTTTAGCGTATTCTTCGTACGAGGCGTCGATATATACTTAATTAAAATGAAAAAAGAGTTATTGAACGCCTAAAATATAAAATTTAAATTTCTATGAAAATTAAAAAAAAAAGATTTTGATCATAATTAAGTTATAACTTTTCATTTATTACTTTTAGATATCACTAATATCATAATTTGAATACAAATATTTTAATTGCTCTATTTGCATGACCGTTACATTATCTTGTTACATTTCAAATATATATCTATTCTGTAAGAGAGCTTAAATAGTCAATATTATATAGGCACAATCATCAACTAACATCACTTTACATTAGGTAAATAAATGTCTGTCAAATCTTTTACTTATATTCGACAATTACAGCTTGTGCAATTGAATAAAAGACTATAGTTATATTCTGTTTCGCAAATCCATATTTTCAACACATTTGACATTTTTCGAAATCAATAACTGGTGCGGTGCGCTTACGACATAATGGTGATTTCACAAATAAAGAAGTTATTGAATAAAAGTTTTTGAAAATTCATTTGCATATTAATGTAAACTTTTCTTGTATACTTGCGAATAAACTATTTTGTTCTACTTTTCAATAAAATTTACAACAATTAACAAGTTTTTATATGTATAATTTATTTGAATCAGAATAAAATAATAGATTGTTTTTAAAATAAATCAAGTTTATATTCATTAATAATTTATTTTCAATAAATATATATTTTTTTAAAGTTTAAAAAGTTTTTCTCTGTTATTATGGTTGTTTTATTATATGTATTATTTCTTAATAAAAATCTTTCAAAAGTAGTAATTTTATTTTTAAGTCTGTATAATTTAAGTAACAACAAAAAATTTTTAAGTTTTATCTTTTATTAAAATTGATACATAAATAGTAATGATTTATGCAGTATTTACAGTATCCTAAACATATAATTATAATAAAGAAAATTATCTACAGCAATAAATAAAGTTGTTCATGTTACAGATTTGTTGTTTTTACACTCCATATTAAAAAGAAAAATACGTTAATATGAAATAAACTGGTCTATTCAAAATACTATAAATCATTAATTTAACAACAGTCCAGCATCAGTGCTTCGATGATCGATAATGTCCATAAATAAATTATTTTTCAACTTCTTATTTCATATCTGAGGTTATTGATTCAATTTCCATGTTGACTTTGTAAATGTTTGACAAATTTGAATTATTGTTTAGGACCAATCAAACAAGGATTTTTGCGTAGATTACTTGTCAGGCCATAATTTAATTTTCTGTTGCCGTATTCCACATTATATTGTGCGTTCAATCCATTACTTGCTTGGAGAAACCTGTCATGGTTATTAAGTTTGATATTAGCTTCACCAACTGTACCAAGTCCACCTTGACCAATTGAAAAGCCAGAAGATACAATTTCACTTATTCCTTTTGATTCAGCATTAGTTCTTAAAGCACCATTCATTCCATATTGTCTATTATTAGTATTTCTTAACTCATCCACTCTTTGAAATCCCGCATTAGTATCGATAAAAGCACCCGATCCAGGATGTTTTAATTCAGAATTAACAAATCCACCATTTCCGTTTAATTGAAAATTAGTTTTAAACTCACCTATTCCTTTTTCTCCAATATTAGCATACGCATTTCTTTCATGTATTCCGATACCGGCGTTACTTAATTTTTGAACTCCATTTAGCCCATTGTTGACACCAGAAAATCTATCTAATCC
This sequence comes from Leptomastidea abnormis, assembly GCA_030522805.1. Lineage (NCBI taxonomy): Eukaryota > Metazoa > Arthropoda > Insecta > Hymenoptera > Encyrtidae > Leptomastidea > Leptomastidea abnormis. Next base: position 1,836 of record JAPYZE010001051.1, read on the forward strand.
ATATTGTCCTGATTTAGAACCAAGGGATCCACTGTTTCTATTTAGCTGAAAGTTTGATTGAAACTCACCAACTCCTTTTTGCCCAAAATGAGTGTTGAGTTCACTTCTTATGTTTGCTCCAGTACTAGTACCTTGCAATTGATCAAAATTATTAAGCGCAACGTTGGCATTTCCATTTCTATTAAATTCATTTTGTTTTATTTGAGAACGAATGGATTCAATGTTTTTATTTTGTTGAAACTTTGAATCAATCGTTTCTACCCCTGTTTGCCCATTTTTTATCTCAAGATGACCTCTGACTCCTTGTTGTACAGTATTAATACTTTTTAATTTATCAATCTCTTGTAATTTAGAATCAATTTGACCAAGATTATTTGTTTTTTGCTGAATTGATTGAGAGTCAAGGAATGCACTTTTTCCACCTAAATTAAGCTGCGATTCAAATTCACTAACTCCTTGTTGTCCGATTTTGGTGTTGAGAGCTCCATTTATTCCGTTTAATCCTACGTTATTTTTCAAATTATTTATTCCTCCAATATCAATATTGGCACTATTATGACCACGAATTCCATGCTGTCCATAATTTGAGTCAAAAGATCCACCATTTTTTCCTACATTAAGGTTAGCCTGAAATTCATTCAAATTATTTGGTCCAATTTTTGGATTCTGAATACCCTGCAATCCGTTATTATTTTGAAGTATATTAGTTCCATGCAGTCCGATATCAATTTCACCAGGTCCATTAATACCATGTTGTTTCAATTTAGAATCAAAAGATCCACCTCTTCCATCTAAATTAATGTGGGACTGAAATTCATTTAACTTATTTTGTCCAAAGTTAACGTTCTGAAGTCCATGCGATCCAATATTATTGGTTCCAAATTTATGAGATCCTTGTAAACCAATACCAACTTGACTAGGTACATTAATACCATGTTGTTTAATTTGTGAATCGAATGACCCACCATTTTTACCTAGGTTCAAGTTAGACTGAAATTCATTCAACCTATTTGATCCAATGTTGATGTTTTGATGTCCATGTAATCCAATATTATTATTTCCATATTGATTAGCTCCGTGTAAGCCAAGATTAGCTTCATTAGGTCCGTGAATTCCATGTGGTCTAAATTGTGAATTAAAAGATCCACTATTCTCACCTACTTTAATATTAGACCGAAATTTATTTAATCCAATATTATTCTGAAGTTCGTACGGTCCAATATTCTTATTTCCAAATTTATTAATTCCATGTAGACCAATATTTGCATTAATATTAGCGCCTTTTTGTCCGCCATGTTGAATTAGCTTTGAATTAAAAGCACCACTGTTTCCACCTATTTCAAGATTGGATTCAAAGTTACCAAACTCTTCTTGCCCATGTCTAGTGTTTTGATATCCTTTCAAATTCAAATTATTACTTCTAAAATCATTATTTCCATGTAAACCGATATTGGCAGCACCTCTATACCTATCGATTTCATTCTGACCAAAATTTGCATTAAAAGAACCAGCGTTTCCACCTAATTCAAGATTAGACTCCAATTGACCAAACTCTTTTTGTCCATTGCTATAATGATGCAAATTTCCTAAATTGTGATTACTGTTTCCGAATTGATTACTTCCATGTAAACCGATGTGGGCTCCATTGTATCCACTGTTTCCATAGGGTTGTAATTTTTGTCTGATTGATCCAATGTTTTCACCCAGTTCATAGTTGGCAGCGACCTCTTCTTTCTGGCCATGAATTCCAAATTGACTTCTGCCTAATAGATTTTTATGATGTAAATCATGCTTCGTTCCAATATGCCTACCAAGTCCCTGTTTTAATTTATTAATTCCTTGTAAACCAAGATTTGCATTATTATATCTTCCTAATCCATGAAGATTAGATATATAATCTTTAGCGCGTACGAGCTTATTTCTTAAGCCATTATGATTACCCCTAAATTTATTAATTGCATTTAATCCCGCTTTAATCTTATTATATCTATTTCCTTGTGGTCGTGTAAATTTGGAATTAATATGTGCGGTGTTACCAATCAAATTAACATCAGCTCCAAGTCTGTCATTTCCATATTTTCCCAATTTTATTTTTGTCAAATCATTTTTATTTTTATTCAGTCCAAAGTCAAGTCCAGTAAATTCATCATCGTAATTAAATTCTAAAGCAGCTTCAAAGTTTTTTCTGTTCGGTTTAATATTTTTATATCTGTGATTCAATTCTTTACCTCGATTTACATAATTTTTGTTAGTATCATCTATCAGTTCATCATTTTCGTCAGAATCATTTTCACTTTGACTATAAATTTGTTTTCTATAATTTTTTCTTATTTGTTGTTTGTCATAATTAAAAGTATTTTGATTTTCTTCATTATCAGTGGGTTCGTTATCACTATCATAATATTCGTCAAAATCAATGGGACGTCTATGTTTATTATATCTGTCACCATTTCTATTTAAGTAATTTTTATATTTTTTATAGTCTCTATTGCTGCTGTAGGATTCGCTGTGTTCATCTTCATATAAACTGTCTTCATCATCATCGTCATCGTCGTCATCATTATTATCATAATGATTGCGATTGTTTTTTCTTTGATTATTTCCAATAAATCTATTATGATTTTTATTATTTTTATATTTATTTGATTTATATTGACTATCTTCATTAATTTCATATTGATCCTGGCTAGCGTAATCGTTTTTTTCATCGTAATGATCTTCAGATAGAGTGTCAGCGTATTCAGCATATTCTTCTTCATCAACATCCTTATAATCATCGATACGCTTCCTCTCTTTAACAAATTTTTCTTTTTCCTGATAAATTTGTTGTCTGTTTTTATTGAGTTTTCCTTTTGTTCTGTTAATATTAGGAAATCTTCCTTTACCACGATAATTACTACTATAACCAGGAAAGCCTTCGTTTTCGTCATCTTCGTCATCTTCGTCATCGTATTCTTCATCAATATTTTTATTATAACTAACGTGCTTTCCTTTAGATTTATAATTTCTCGTACTACTTATAAATTCTTTTTGTTCATCCTCATCTTCATCTTCATGCTCATCATCATGATCACCATAATATTCGTTATTGTTATAGTTATTATTTACAGCAGAATTTAGAAGTTTTTTCTTTTCGATAATTTCACTTTTAAATTCATCTTCTTCAACATTTTTAGTAATTTCTTTATTGTTCATATTTCCATGATGCTTACTATAATCATCTGATGGTCGGTTTTTTCCGATGTATTTATTTTCAATTTCTTCTTCACCATTATTTTGATTATAAATAAATTTATTTTTGTTGTGAGCATCAACGTTGTTAAATTTATTATGACTATTTTGATTATCACTTTTATCATGAGATTGATACCCAGATTCAGTTACATAACGAGTAGAATCTGTTTCATCACGATAATTTTTTATACTTTTCTCATCGTAATTTAATCCATGCTGATTGTCGTTACCATTAGTCAATCCAACTCTTTTATTATTAACTATCTGTTTACTATCTTTCTCCAATTGATGGTGAGAAAATGCATTACTTTGCTCTTGTATTCCAGATTTTTCAATACCTTCACGTATACGCTGACTATTTTCATTATAAATATTGCTTGGCGTTTCAACATCAATAGCAAATCTTTCTTTTCTAATAATGCTTCTTTTTTGTCCTTTTTGCACTTGGTCAGATTCTTCGTTGAATTCATCGAATTCACTTTGTTTTTCACTATCGTTTATTAATTCTTCTTCGTTTCTTTTGTCATTATTCTCAATTAAAGTTTGTTCATTATTTTTATAATATTGTTCAATTGGTCCATTCGTCTCAAAATTGATAATTTCATCGTCATTCGTATTACTGATTTCAGTGGCTTGATCAACAGGTATTTCTTGTACACTATGTTCAAGTTTTATGTTACTACCTGTAGGTGTGCATATATTGCAGAGTCGTAATTTTTCAGACAAACTTTTTGCAAAAGCATCAAATTTACGTTTACGGAGTAATAATTTACTTTTCCTGATTATTTCTGGTTCTAAAATCTTTGTTTCTGCTCTAAAGCCGACCGAGACTTCAGAGTTAATTCTATGTTCATGATGATTGTTCAAAGTTTGTTCAATATCTGTATTATGGTCTTCTATAGCTATCGTTTTAATAACTATCAATGCCAAAATAATTATTATCTACAAAAAAAAAATTAAGTTTAAAATACATTAGAACAAAAAAATTATTTAGAAAATTAGTATGCTTACAAAATAGAACCGTTATATTATAATAAAAATAAAAACATACCGATTTATATGTCATGATGGCAGTAAGAATTCAAACAGCCGTCTGATGCAGCTCATTATTTATTTTCTCCTTTTATACTTGCAAAACTAACTGCCCCGCGCAAGTAGAACTTATCATAATTGAACATATCAACATTGTAAAAACTGATAACTTAATAAAATTTAAAAAAGACGTTCCATGAAAAAGTGCTTGTGTTTTGGATGTTTTTTTTCTGATCAAAGGATATAAATGTGTTATCATCGGATTTTTCGGAGAAGTAAAATTTAAACTACAAAGGCTTGAAAATTCTTTCATGTTTCATTGATTAGTTGGTGTCATAAGAATTTTATTTGCATAATATTTACGTCCTGCTTTTTAATGTACGTATTATTAAAAATGTATGAACAATTAGGTAAAAGTAAAATTTGTTCGTTTTTTATTACGAAACGTGTAAGTTAAAATTGTTAATCTTCTATAATATGTGATATAATTTCGCTTTAAATGACAATTGATTGTTTAACCAAATAATTAATACATATGATGAAATATATTATTATTATTAATTTAAACATTTAAGTAAAGTTTTGTCGACGTGATTGTAATTCCTTTACAATTCACGATACCGCACGTCTGTATCTTATTACGCATACGAACATTGGGCACACAAATAAATAAATATGCTCATATTCCAGGCGCTTAATGCAATAGCAACGTGCGGTATCTCTTACTATAAGAAAATCACGTCGACTAAATATCACTCATAACAATTTATTGATATTTTGTGACACATTTCTTTGCTTTGTTAATATTTTGGTATGTTATTAAATAAATTTAAAAAATTTAAATAATTATTATTTTTGCTAATATTTTATTCGTTTTTTGTTTGTTCATAGTTTGAACAATATAAAATAAAAATATTAATAATTTTTGACATTTTTATAGTTTTGAAGCAAGAAATGTCTTACGTTTAATAAATGTTTTGAAAACATTTGAATTATTGACTGTAAACAAAACAGTTTTATTAAACATAACATGATAACTTTTTATTTTCCTAAAACACGATTAAAAAGCTATCGGACATCATTTTTAATCATGCAATATTAAAAAAAGTACTAACAAAGGATACAAGCAAAATTTGTGAAAAAAAAATAAAATTAGTAGTCAAAGAAAAAGATTTATATATTTTTATACACATAATAATTTCTAGGATCTCAGTTCCAAAGAACTTATTTGCAAAGACAAGATCCTCAATAGAATTCTTTCTGTTGATTTCATGAATTGTGATGAGGCAAACTTTAGTAAACTGTACACGATGTCTTTTGTTTCCGGTATTTTATCAGGATAATGATTTACAATGAAATTATTGTGCCATCTTTTGTTGGCAATTTTTACATAAAAAATTTAGTTTAAAGTTAAATATTAGTTTCATAATCGATTTTGCACAAACAACAACTTGTTTTTCAAAAAAAAAAAAAAAATAAAGTAGAAAGTAATTTATTTTGAAAAATAAACCAGTAAAAAATTCCAAAGATCATATCAAACATGCGTTCAACAGATTTTTACTGAATAAAAAAAAAAAAATAAAGCGATTAAAATCATTCATCTCGTGAAAGTTTTGTCTTTCATCATCAAGTGTGTCCTAGACCTTGCGTGAAGGTGAAAGTAAAGGCGAGATGATCAACAACCTCGACCGCGATCCGAATCGGTCAATCGAGTTCAAACTTAAAAAAAAAAACCTTATTATGCGCACGCTACCCTACTAAATATTATTTGATCAATAAAATACTAATAATCAAATTTCACCAATATAACTTCTTATATATAAATAATTTGTCGATTTTTTTTAGAAAGTATTTACGTTTTTGAAGAATCATTTTTTAAGGTAATGTAAAGAAATGTCATATTTTATTTTATACATATTGACACAATTGTTTATATGCTTGATTTTTGAAATATTAAAAATGAGTATTGAATTAAATTTGGAAACCAAAAAAAAAAAAAAAACATAAAATATACCAAGTAAAGTGAGATGTTGATCTCTGAAGGAGTGGAAAGTTGGTGGTAGGATCCGGTCGATCCACTTTTTTTGATGTCGCTCTTCCACCTTCGCAGTGTTAATTCCTTATACACAAGTCGTATATACGATCTGTAAACCCGGTAGCTGGTTTTTTTTTTTAACTTTTCTATCGTATTAATTAATTTTTTTTTAAAACTTTTATTTCATTTCGAATTATATGCATTGAAATCACGATTTTAAAAATTTCATTTCAAACATAATTAATTGAATCTATTCAAAATACAAAACAGGATATACATATTCACTTGTAATATAGAATAAAAAATATTAGATTTTCTCCTAAAATATGAGCAATTTTAATTTCATATGTATATAAAAACGATTTCTCTCGAAAAATTTACTCAACGAGTTGAATTACCACGCCGCTTTTATTATACCGCAGGAACGAAGGCTATAGCAGAAAAAAATTTATAATATGATGTGCCTTCTGGCGGGAGACTTGGCGGGGCTTGGCATTGAACCTGCTCGAACACTACCGATCAGTCCAGGTTAACTGTAAATACGTGAAAGCATATCACATGCGATACCAGCCTCTCTGGATTCGATCTCGTCTTTCTATTTCTCTCGGCTTGTACCTTATATATGTATACATACGTATGAGTTTAGTAGGTGTGCCGGACAAATTTGCTTTTATACGTGTGCACATATATATACATGTACTCAAAGCTTATTTGTGTTATTGCTACTTTATGGTTCTTGTCGTTAGATAGAAAACACTTTCCTTTTTGCCTTGACCTTGTAACAGTTAAAATTTTAATTTTCTCTTTAATAAAACAGTTGGAATAATTTAAGTTGATTGCTCTTGAGGCTGTCGATATATAGTTGTTATGTGGATATGTTAATATTTTCATTATTATTTAAATTATAATGTTTAAAAATTTTAAACTTCTTTCTTAATAATTACGTGAGTCAACAGAAACAGAAATTGAAAGATTTATATTACATACAAATCTATCATAATATATTAAATATAAATTACAAATCAAAATAAAAATTTACTCATTATTTTTAGACTAATGTCACCAAAATAATCACACCAATCATCCGTTAATTAATAAATTCAATAAATAAAAAACAAAATAATCATCAATTATTTCATCCAATACCAACGATTTTCTTTGAATTCCAATAATCAAGCCTAACAATGCTCCACTTATATACATACATACATAACTTCCGCATCGATGTAAAAAAAAAAAAAAAGCATCGCCATGCAAAAAGTCAGCCAAGCTCTCGATATAACCGAGACGTCTGGATTCATGCATATTTCAGTGCAGTCGCACATTTTTCCAGTGGTATATACATACATATAGAGAGAAAGAGAGTAGTGGATAAAACGAGTCGGCCGAAAGTGATTCGGTAACGACGACGACGACGACGACGAGGAGCGTTCGCGCCTCGTTCCCACGCGCTTATATATGTATATACATATACGTAGACTTACAAGTATAGGCTACTACTACTACTACTACTTTTGATACTCCCCCCCTTCCTGCCCCTTCTCTCTTTTGGCTTCCGGTGAAAAGTGCACGCGTATACTATATAGCGGCGCGACTGTGGTTATAACGGTGAGCGAATTTGCGGATTTGAAATGAATGCTGCGGATCAAGCATATATAAGTATGCATGTATGTATGTAAGATTGCGTGATATTTTTTTATTTTTTTTTTTTTTCAAAGTATACTTAAGGTTCAACTGTCTGTCTAGCTGTGCTTTGTCATTATAGAGGCGTTGACTTGTATACTGTATATACGCGTGACGAGAAAAGTTGTGATTTAAAGACTTTGGTATTTTAGTAGTGGAACTTTGATATGTATGTATGTATGTATGTATGAGAATTATAAACACAGACGACGTTTATGGGAGTTTTTGGAATGTTACTTCATTGGATATTGCGAATTCGATGCACGTACTTTGATCGTTAGATAAATAGGAGAAAAAAAATGTTGGGTTTACTTTTTCTTTTTCTTTTTGATGGTTGATTTTGTGATTATTTTTATAAAAAGATTTTTAAATATGTAAGTTAAGTTGATTGAATAGTTGATGTTGATTAAAAATAATATTTTTTAAAGAATCAAGGTATAAATGAAATTTCTCATATATATATGTAAAGTTGAAAAAAAAAGAGAAAAAGAAATTACCTAACCTTCGAATTCAATTGTTCTGCTCTGAACAATGAAAAGTGAATTTTTTTTTTTTTTTTTTTATAAACACAGGAATTTCATTAAAAAGTCTCTTTCTAAAGTGAAATTTTATATTCACAATAATAACTTTTATGCAATATATGAAAATGATTAGGTCAATTTAACAAGAAACTACTTTTACTTCAATCATCTTTATTCTCCTATGTTAATGACAAATGTTATTTTCTAAAATATATTTGACGGTATCATATTATATTATAAATTGCAACGATGCTTTTATTTGTAATTTAACTAAAGGAAAGTTAAGAAAGTGACTCATCAGCGTAAATACAGCTTATTTTATTTAATTGAAGTATATTTTTTGGTAAATTTATGATTTACTCTATATTAAAAGACTTTAGAGAAATTTTCTGGGAGATTGAAAAATTCTGTTTGGTTTATGTATTATAATGGCTAATTATATATTGATGTTGTAAAACTATTTTTATGTATGAGTATGAAATCAATACTGAAGGTTTTTAAGTAGACTAGAAAGGCAAAAGTTCATATTTTTAAATTATTTAAAAATATTGATTTTGAAAATGAAAACCTCAGATAATTGAACTTCATTCTTTTATATCTTTTTTCACATCTATATCATGAATGCGGATACCTAAACTTATAATTTGTAATGGAAAAGAAGACTTATTCAAAAATTTTTTTGAGACAAAAATAAGAAAAATTTAGAAATAGATAAACTCTAGTCTGTAATTAAATTGAAAAATAAATTTATATGTAAATTATTATTTTAGCGTGATTTCAATATTGCGTAAACATTCAACTGTACTAAAATCTCATACAATATCAAATAGTTTTAATAAAAAGCAAGAAATGTCTGATAAAAAATCAAAGGTATTCACCGAAATTTGAGCATTATAATTTACGATTAAGCTGTGAAATCGTGAGAATCTTGCTCTGATAATTGTTTGGTATAACTTTCGTGAACAATGAAAGAGAAAGCTCACACCTTACGGCTGATATATACGCAAAATATATATGTTAAAAGTATGTGTTTTGGTGTGAATCAGTCAGACTGTTTTTACTATTGTGGAGTATGTGAGTAGTTTAGGATCTTTTTCTTATTTAAATTATACGTAATACTTAATTTTACTAATTACGTACAATATTTATTGTTCTTGGATTATGACAGTCTGTTATTGCGAGAAGACGTGATTTTATTTTTTGAATATTTGAGAAAGTTAGGAATTATTTATAAGTTTTATAGAAATTTTTTCCTTCTTCCTTCTTACTTCAACTTTTGTATAAATATTTTAAATGTTATAATTATAAAAATTCAACTCAAATGCACTTTAAAAATGTAACTTGTTATATTTGTAAAATAAAAGTAATATTACTATTTAGAGTTATGGTGTGACTTAGTTTGTAGAACACTGGCTTCGCAATCTATAAAGTTGTGGGTTCGATTCCTGGCATCTATACTATGTTCTAAGCTCGCTTAATCCTTAAATGAAATACACTTGATTGAGTGTCTTAAAAAGTTACTAAATCTAAACTTTGCTCGAGCAAGTGTACTTTGTGGCCAAATAAATTTAAATTATTTAATTACTTAAATGATAAATATATAAGTACTGAAGCAATTAACAAATAATAATTAATTTATTTTTTATATCCTCAAAAAAAAAATCTACATATGCACTAGCTTTATCATAACATATTCAATCTCGCTGTGCACCTTCAACTTTGTGCAAAAAATATTTTTTTTTATATCAAAGAGCAAAATGTAAAAAAAATTAAAAAAAAAAAAAAGAAAAAGTAACTCATAAGCGCGCATACAATAACATAAATGGCGATGAAAAAAAAAGTAAAAAAAGCAAAAGCTGGTCTTATCTTACGCCGGCGGCATTTCGCTTTTACATGTACAAGGTGCAAGGCACCAACACACCCTTATCTTATCCATTCCTTACATGTATTATTGTACGTAAAGGTCAGACTTTTTTAACAACGACGACGTCGCGCTTCATCGATTCGCTGAGCAAAGTAAGCGACTGTTCGTTTTGGGTTGGTATTTCTCTTTTCTCTCTTTAGCCTTATGCTGTAGCAGCTGCTGCTACTGCTGGAGGGTCGAATTATAACCATCGTAGACTGCGCGGTAAAATATATGCGAGAGATCAAACCCATCTTCCTTTTCTGCAAGCTTATGAACAAAGGAGATTCTCTTTTACCTCTTGATATATATATATACTGATATTATGTGACCTCTGAAAAGCAGTTCTCTGTTATTAAGTATGATCGAAATTGAGATTTTTTTTCTTTTTGCTTCTTTCTTTTTTCCTTTTTATTTATTTATGATGAAGGAAAAATTTGAGATGATGCTTTTGTGAATTTTATTTTTTTTTTCTTTTTTCTTGATGGCCTTGTTAAAGTTACTTTGAGGTGAGTTGAGCTTTTTTGTTTTGAGATGGTTCGTGTACTTTTAAAATAAAAAGTTAAATAAAGAGATTTTGTGGCTTGTTAAATTTTAAAATAAAGCAGATATTTAAAATATAATAATAAAGTTTTATTTGTTGCATTAAATTGTATTTAATTTTAATTTGATATTTTTTTTTTATTTATGTAGTAAATGTTTTGTTATATAGGTATTGAAAAAATACGATTGTTTGGCTAAAAAAAATCTGCAGAATTTATTGAACATGAGTTTTTCTTTTGTTCAAAAAATAAATAATAATAAAATTAATAAACCTATATTTAAAAAATGAAGTATTGTTTAATGATTAAAAAACGAAAATACAAAATTCAAAATCATATTGTGATATTTTTGTTAGTAAGGTTAAATAAATCATTAATTTATTGTATTTCACTCGTTTATTGAAAAATTGCAATCTGTTTATAACATCTTATTACATTAGCAATTTTATTTAATACAAACTTGGAAATCACTTCAATATTTAAACATTTCATCAGATCATTTGTGCTATTACAATTTCAATCAAAAAATTTTTAGCTATAACACTGGCACTAATAAATTTTTATAAGCACCTATAGAAATTTTATTGCAATAAATCAAAAATAATTACTAAATCATCTAAGAATAAGCAAAAAATATTAGATTTAATTTATCTAGATTTAAAAAGGAGAATTTTGAAAATAATAGATCAAAAATAGTATTTTACAAAAATTGGATATTTGTAGTTTCCAGACGTCTACACAAAGGAATTATTGTGATTTAAGATTTATTTTACAAGTCTACATTTTTTCTTTAAAAATTCAATAATTAAAAAAAAATATTCAGTAATTTCACAATTTTTATCAATTAAACATTTTAAAAAACAAAATCACATTCCAAATCACAACCTAATAACATACACTACAATTCAATCGACAAACCACTCTATCATATCTACTATCAAGAAAAAAAACTCGTGATCCTCGTGTAATACATATAAATGTAGAAGCAACATCTAAAAAAATCACGATCACAAAGATCGAACAACAAACCAGTCCTCAAATCTTGGTGCGTTGCTACAAACGCATCCCGATCACCTCGGGACGATAATAACTCGCTACACACGATAAACATCTACGACTCTTTAACATCAACTTCAGGTTTATATATCCCTGGGTGCAAGGTGCACAAGTAATTCGAATTCAACTCTCCAGCTCTTTCTTTCATTTTGCTCCAGGCATCAGCAGCAGCAGCAGTACCCCGCCGTGACCTACTTCCGGTCAAGTTCATTGCTCATCCAGGCGCCGCCAGCAGCAGCCTCGTCTCGTATATACTTTTCAATATATGCTTGTGCACAAGACAACACGCCCGCACACCTTTTTCTCGTGTGTATAATACTTCTGACGTGGGCAAGTGAAATTTTCGTCTTTCTCCAGGTATAGACTACTCCAGCAGCTTATCTCTGGTATATCGCGCGTGAGTGTGTAGTATCTGTATATATATATATATATATATATATATATATATATATATATATTTCAGGAGTGTTTTGATCTTTAGGATAAGCTTATACATATCTAAAACCTTTTTATATAGGAAACGATCTTTTTGATGGATCTTTCGCACGTTTTCTTTTGACTGATGTACATATAAATTGAGCTTCAAGCGTGTGCGATCGTTATATTATGTGTTTGTTAGAAATAGAATTCGAGAATTTTTGGAGAGAAAACGTTTAAGAGCCTGGTATTAAGATTTGATTATAAGAAATATATGTAAAAGTTTGATGAGTCGAGTTTTTGATTTCTTTGACCTCGTTTATTTTTTCATGACTAGCTCTAAATTATGTATCCAAAAATCAAATTTTATTCGTAAATGATAAAAATATAGGAAATTTTCAATAAATTTTTAGCAGCTTCTCTTTTGTTTCTTTTTTTAATACTGTTGCCACTATCATAAGCAATTAACTTCTTTTCTATCTACTTGCTTAAAAGAAACAATAAAATATTACATAATTTATAAAAATACATGTATCTACTTTATAATTAGATAGGTTGATATCCACAAAACATCTGTAATCGATCTGTCAAGTTAAATAGCAGATTTGAAATGCATTTGACAAGATTAAATTCTTGGCAAAACTTTTATAACTTTCCTTTTCGGTTTTTTTTGCTTCCTCATTAGAGAAGCTTTTTTTAAATTATTCCATAACATTTCAAGTAAAAATATGATAGTTGCAAAAGCGCAACCGGCAATCCATCCATAAATGATGTTTGCATCTTGTTGAACGGAATTTTGAATAGATCTTTTTTTTTCAATACTATCAACAATTTTAGCTCCTCTAATTTTAACATCATTAAGATTTAAATTGAAATTTTCATAGACTCCAGAAGTCCTTTTATTATTTGTAAAGTAATAAACATAATTTCGTAGACCTTCGGCAAACCAGTGATCGTAAAGACCGGATTCGAAAATTCTTGACATTATCGTATCAAATTTTTTAACGTACGGAGATGTGTTTGAAAGTCGTACAGAACGATAATAATTCAAGTGATTTATAGGACCAGGAATATTGCTAACAATCGATCCATCTTTTACTTTTGTGTTGTATATTTCAGTATATAAAAATGCATGAAATTTTTCAACTACGCATAAATTGATTGGTGAGTTAAATAATCCAAGTACACAATCTTCATAGAGATACGGAGAATCTGGATCAATATCCTTTAATGATTTAATTATTGGGTACATTCGTTCAGCTTCTGAATAATTTCGTATAATGAAAATATCTAGTTGATTTGTGAAAAAAGTTTTGTTCAAAGCAAGAATTTCTTCAACTGTACGCAAATCTAAATATTCTATATGCGTATAAGCAATAAAAAATATTTGCTGCAAAACCTCGGATGAAAAGATAACTGATACAAAAATCAAATACAGTAGCATCAATCTTTCAAAAAAAGTTTTTGGTTGTGACGTTACATTATTACCCATTAATATTCGAAACACATTAAATGTTGTCCAGATATTCTCATTGAGCGTAAAATGGTTATAAATATACATAAACGTACTGATAATGCCAATCATACCAATTGGTAATAGAAGATTCCAATGGATTCGTGTTTCTCTACGACCATATTGTTTGATTAATAAATTGTCACTGTATTTCTGAGGTAAAAATTTAGTCGAACTAATTGCTCTCCAATTTCTATTAACAGATAGTAACCAAGATGACAATTCAATTTTATCTATTGATAAATAGTCTTCAATCCGTTTAGCAACTTCCATCGTTCTTTTTATTTGAATAATTTTTACAGAAAAATTTAGCGAGCTCATCAGAGTTTTGAATATCGGTACATCTAAACCATCAGCCCAATCTATATTCTTTGGATTGATACTACTTCCGAGTTTTTTTCTTAAAAATGGTACATTTGCTGTGTACATAAAACGTAGAGGATATTGGTGCATGTTACTTAATTTATCGTAAAAAAGTTGAGTTTCAGTAAAATTGTTGTCTAGGTAATAACTACCAGAAAAAGGATTGTATTGAATTATCAAAATCTTAATCTTCTTATCGCTATCGTATTGAAAATTTAATAACTTAACAGAATCATTTTCTACAACAATTGAAATAACAGTTATAAATAAAAAATTTTTTTTCCACATTAGTTTTAAAAATTTTTGTATTTCTACTGTCATCTGATGATAAGTAATTATAAAGACAAGTACTTTTGGTCGCGGACCTAATATAACGTGCTTTGGCAAAAATTTGAATAAAAGTGCTAATTCTGATTTAATAAATTCCAAACTTGAGCCATCTATAAATACAATTCTTAATACTTCACGATCATATATTACTGATTGAATTTCTTTATCCATAGTTGAGTTGTCGTGGGCCAATAATTTTTCGTGATATGGAATTCTCGTCACATTTTTCGTGTATATTGTTATAGTTGAAAATTTTGTGACGATTTGTTGTCAAATTACCTTAGTTGAAGAAGAATAATTATGGGCGTCTGTCAAAAGTATTATTACGCGATTAATTCGCATATCTTTAGACACATAGTTAGTCACGTGATCTGACACTTCAGTAATTGAATAGTCACTAGTCACTATAGGAAAAATTAGAGCAGCACAATAAATTTGAAATAGATACTTTTTCATTTTAATAATTACTACGATCACAAGTTTAAAATAGAAATTAAAAAGCACTTCTTATTTAATTTATTGTAATTTAATTTTTTTTTTACACTTGTAATGAAAACAACTTCTCAAAATAAGCTCTACTTTACTGTATCAATAACGAACAAATACTGAAGGGTTTAAACTAGACCAAAGTACGTAAGAGTTGCTACTTTTATTTAACTTTAAAATATTGATTTCAAAAATGGAATTTACAGGAAAGTGCTCTTAAATACTTTCTATCTTCGTTTACATTTGTAATATATAATTAGCAGTTGAAATACAAAACATGTTTCAGATTTTATGAAATATAAAAAATTTTAAAGCTGGCTAGCTTGGAAAAGTTTGAAAAATAATTAATGGTGAATAACAAATAGATATTAATTGCCCCTACTCATGAAATATTTTTGAATCTGAAAATCACCAAAAAATTTGATACAACCAAATATAAACTAATAACTCAGACATTGACGTTGACGTAGAAATATTATTTTATAATAGCTTTCCTTAAATAATGAAGTAGAAAGTTTCGACTGAAACAATAATCGTCTTATAAAGTTCATAACATTAAAAAAAAAAAATATTAATGATTGATGACTATACCAACAAGTACCATAATCACATCATACTCGATTCAATATTAAAATTCGCATATCTCTATTCATCAAAAAGCATCACATCAAAACAAGTAAAAATAAAGAGAAAAAAAAAATAACGATCCTCAAAAATTATCAAAACCACATCTAAGAAACGCTCAAATATACAAAGCTATAAGTATATAAACGATTCTCATAAAATCAAGCTTTATGCGTACATAATAGCCGTGCGAGAATTAAGGGAAAGTAAAACGACGACTCATCGTATATATTGCTCGAAAAAGAGAAAAAAATAAAAAAATAACCGATTATGGTGATCAGGTAAATATATAGAATGAAAGGAAAGAAAGAAAAGGTAGGGTTGGTAGTGGTGATGGTGAAGTAAGCAAAAGCCACTTAAGAAAACGAGTATTTGAGACGAGGAGACCAATACTGCCTAAGGCTACAGTAACATTGGAATGTATTTTCGCGACGGGTGGCGACGACGACTACGACGACGACGACGACAGCACTTTCTCTTGAGAATATAAGGCTTTTAAGGGGGGGGGGGGGGGGGGAAAGAAGACCGGACAACAAGACAAGCGAGAAATAAAGAAAGAAAAGAGTAAGAGTATACCGGCTTTTTTTAACACTGAGACCGGAACAATTAGAGCAGAGTTTCCTATATAAGTATATAAGCGCATATTATAGTACGATGAAACAAGCCGGAATTAACTTTGCGGAAGTTTATACTGTCTGATGCTATTCATCGTATATATATCTATTACTATGTGTATGTGCGCACGCGCTCGCGCGCACATAAACAATAGCTTTGTATTTAAACACTAATGCATTTCTTCTTTTTCTTTTAATCCCTTCCCTAACTAATGCGAATTTTTTAGCGATCGTGACTTTGCGCGTGAGCTCTTTTATATACATTGTGGTTTTGTGGCTTTTTGGTGAAACTATTATATTAGTGAGATCGACTATGTTGATAGGTTGTCTTTTCTATCTTACCTTTTCTTATTTTTTTTTTCTTGTTGTTGTGTAATAATCGTTTGTGTTAATTGGATGATGAGTGGTTTTACGTTTTACAAGGCTATTGTTCGATCAATTGAATGGATTTTTTTTTTTTTTCGTTGTTGATATAGCTGTGGGTTGTGTTGTGTTGTGTATGTGACAGATTTTTTGAAATAGAGGTTGTTTGATTATTATTATTTTTTGTAATGAATATTTTTGTCATGTTTGACAGGTTTAAAAATGATTATTAATTTGTTTATTGTTGAGGATTGATATTTAGAAAAAAAAATTAATTTTTAGATAATGGTGATAAATTAAATAAATTTTATTTTATAAGTGAAAAATAAATTAATAAAAATAGATGTGTGTAATAAGATATATCTCATTTGTCATAAAATTTTCAACTTTCTTTATGCCTACATAAAGTATAATTCAACTAATAAAATTAAATTCAATAAAGTCTAAGGATATCAAGTAACACATACATATAGTACAATTTAATTAAGAAACTAATTTGTTAAATTACACGTTCTCAGCGTCTTTTTAACCACAACAAAACCACGATGGTTGTAAAATCAAGTGAAACACCTCATGAGAATGTAGACCAATCATCATGATAATGTGGTAAAAAAAAACAAAATAAAGTAGTAATAAGAAAAGATGAAAAAGAAAACGAACTAATCAGTTAAAATAGACGATTGACGGTCAAGGTAGCCAAAGGAAATTGAGTTATACGGGAGTCGCTATTGTATATATTTTACGAACAAAACTTTCATATTTCATTTATCGCGCTGGCAAGAAAATGTGAGCAATATGTGCTTTAGCTTCAATTTTTTTCATGACATAGTAAATTTAGAGTGGAAAAAAATGTTTGTAATAATTAATTCAAGTTGAGATTTAGATATGCTTAAGGGGAAAAACATGTCACAAGAAAATTTATGCATAATAAAAATTTTTTTAAGTAACATACTCTTATTGGTATTAAATTAGTAAGTTTTTGTTTTCAATAGTAATTTTTTAATTACATTAATAATTGCACTGCAATTCTAGGTTTTCCAAATTGAAATATCTAATTTTATAATCTCATAATATTTAAAATTGATTTCGAATTGGTATTAATGTTTTGATCAAGATAAATAAAACAACCATATTGTAGTTTATTTATTTATTTAGATTAAATATACTTCATATTACATTGAAAAAAAAGCAATTAATTAGTACTTAGAATATAAAACACGTTTCAGATTTTATAAAATATAGAAGATTTTAAGAAGGTTCACTAGATTTATTGGGGGTGTGGTGAGACGTATAAAAGGAGCCTTCATAGTTTATTTAAGGATTTGAAAAAGTTTGTATAATAATTCTACTTGAATTTTTTTTTACATAATTCCATAGTATTTCAAGTAAAAATATAACAGTCGCAATAATACAACCGGCAATCCATCCATAAATAATGTTTACATCTTGCTGTACTGAATTTTCAATAAAATTATTTTTTTCAAGTTTATCAAGAACCTTAGCACCTCTCATCTTTACATCTGCAACGTTTAAATTGAATTTTTTAAAAACGTTAGTAACATTTTTTTTTAATAAATTTGCATCGAAGATATAAAGATATTCTCTTAATCCTTTATCAAACCAATAATTGTAAAGACCAGATTCAAAAATTCTTGACATTATCATATCAAATTTTTTAACGTATGGTGATGTTCTTGAAAATCGTAAAGTTTGATAATACGACACATCATCGATAGGACCAGGAACATTAGTAATAATAGATCCATCTTTTGCATACGTGTTATACAAATCAGTATACAAATTTGCTTCTATCATTTGATAAACGCATAAATTGATAGACGAGTAAAACATACCTAATATACATTCTGAATAATAGTACGAAGAGTCTACATCGATGTCTTGCACTGATTTAATAATAGGATACATTTTTTTAGCTACTAATACATCTTTAATGCGATAAATTGATTGTTGATGTGTGATAAAAGTTTTATTTAACAAAATAACATCTTCGGTTTTACATAAATCTAAATATTCTGTTTGAGTGTAAGTAAGAAAAAATATTTGTTTTAAAACTTCGGATGAAAATATAACCGATATGAAGATCAAATACAGTAACATTAATCGATTAAAAAAATTTTGTGGTTGTGACGTTATATTGTTACCCATTAATATTCGAAGTACATTAAATGTTGTCCAGATATTTTCATTCAGAGTAAAATGATTATAAATATACATAAACGTAATGATGATACCAATCATACCAATTGGTAATAAAAAATTCCAATGCATTCGTGTTTCTGTATGTCCGTATTGTTTTATTAATAGATTATAATTGTATTTTTTAGGAAAAAATTTTGTTGCAGAAATTACTTTCCAATTTTTGGATACAGGGTACAACATTAGTCCAAATTCGATTTCGTCAAGAGATAATTTTTTGGAAACCTTAAAAATTTTTGTACTGCCTGTAATATTTAACGAAAAATTCAAAAAGCACATTAAAGTTTGAATTATTGGTACTTCCGTACCGTAAGCCCAATCAAGATTTGTTGGATTAAATTTAACATTTGGTTTTTCCGCGAAATAAACTGTGCTTATTTCTCCAATTGTACGTAAGGGGTATTTGTAAATATTAGTTAATTTATTACAAAATAGTTGAGTTTTAGTCAAATTTAAATCTATGTAGTAACGTTTAGAAAATGGATTATATTGATGTATAAAGATTTTTAGCTTCTTGTTATTAATATCATTTTGAACATTTAATGATTTCCCACGATTTTCTACTGGAATAATCAAAATAATGGATATATCGAGAAAATTTCTTTTCCACATTTTTATTAAAAATTTTTCAAATGATAATACAGTATTTCGGTGCCAAATTATAAAGACTAGTACTTTAGGTCGCGGGCCATTAGTAACATGCTTTAACAAAAATTTATTTAAATTTTTTAGTTTTAAATTGATGGATTCCAATTCTGAGCTATCTATAAACGCGATTCTTAACAATTCACGTTCATATATTTCTGATTGAAATTCTTTTTGTTCAGTTGAGTTGTCGTGAGCCAATAATTTTTCGTGATATGGAATTCTCGTCATATTTTTTATGTATATTGTTATAGTTGAAAATTTTGTGACGATTTTTTGTAGAATTGCTTTTGTTGAAGGAGAATTATTTTGAGAGTCTGTCAAAAGTATTATTACACGATTAATTTTCATATTTTTCGACAAATAGTTGGTTACGTGATCTGTCACTTCAGTAATTGTGTAGTTACTAGTCACAATAGGAAAAATTAGAGCAAAGCAATAAATTAGCAATAAAAACACTTTCATTTTTATAATTATTAAAAACACAAAACTATTTAATTTATTTTAATTTATTGATGTTTAATATTTAGTACGGAAGAAAGTAATTATTACACATCTATTGAGGCACAACTTTATTGTAAAAGCAACAAATAAATACTAAATATTTTAAGCTAAACCAGACAACGTAAAAGTTGATAATTTTTCTTTACTTAAAATATCGATTCTGACAATATTATTTATGTACATCAAAAAATGCATAAACTACATGCAGTAAATTTTCTTATCTTTGCTTACATCTACAATATGTAATTAGCTTTGGAAGTATAAAACATGTTACGAAAAAGTCAATAAGTTATAACTTTTTAATGTTTTTAAATCTTTACTGTTACACTCATGTCAAGTGACCACAATTTTTACAGCAAAAAAAAATATCAATTATATCGACGAATAGGTACTCAAAAATATCAAATAACATTTTTCACCGTACAAATTAATTAAGAAGCTTATTTGTCAAATTACACTTTATTAGCATCTCACCAACCACAATAAAACCACGACAGTTTTAAAATCAAGTGAAACACCTCATGAGAATGTAGACCAATCATCTTGATAATGCGGCAAAAAACCAATATAAAGAAATAAAAAAAAAAAGAAGATCAAAAAGAAAACGAACTAATCAGTCGGAATAGTCAATTGACGGATAAAGTAGCTAAAGGAAATTAAGTTATACAGAAATCGCTGTATAGTATGTTTCACGAGTCGAATATTAGCAACCACCAACGCGATCTCGGAAACTTTCATATTCCATTCATAACATTAGCAAGCGAATGGAAAACTATACATCAGGCCGGATGCAATCAGATATTTTTTTTTCTTCTTTTTTTCTTTTGTCTTGCCCTTGCGAAACTGGACCGCGACCACCATCACAGTGTAAAAATTTTAAAATTGCCAAGTCTCGTCGTGAGATGTATCATTTCTTCGGTTCTACTACTCTTACACACTGTCGATGCTTGCACTGACATTAGACTTCAATTCATGCTTGTGGATTGCGAGAGAAAGAAAGAGAGAGATAGATGTCTTTATTGCGTTTGGGGTTGAGGTCCGCACGCGCGAAATCGGTTAACGTTGGCACGCTTTTTTTGCTTTGAGACTTTAGCTTATAAGCTTTCGGATTCTTATTTTCTACTAATGATACTGTAGCTGAGTATCGTCAAAGAAATGACATTTTCAAGGGCAGATACTGAATGATTCACTGACCCATTTGTTTCAAGAGTTTAATGTCGAGTAGTTTTGATAATATGGTTATTTTGAAACAAGTTAATTTTACGATATTTAAAAATGTTCAAATGATCTTGTAATGTTATTTTATTAATAAAAAATATTTAAATTGGAAATAAGTATTTTTATAAAGGGTAAATAAAACAATTATATAAGCTTTCTCATTTATTTAAAATTTGAAATACAATGATATTCAATGCAAACATTAAAAACAATTATTTTTTATGTGCATTTATGTTATTAATAATCTTAATTAAACAATTCTTATAATATGGACTATATTGTAAAACATTTATTAAAAACCAATATTTAATAATTATTTTATTTTTGCATTAAAAACGTAGATATTGAAAGTTTATTAATTTAATATTATTAATTTTTATGAAATCACTCGTAAAATGTTGCAAATAAGTAGTCTACAAATATGTGACATAAAAATTTATTTTAAATATATGCTCACCAAAATACACATCGAAAACGATACCATGAAAATATTTAAAATAGAAATAGTAAATTCAAGAACTAAAAGGTCGTACGACATTTTGATTTAATATTTTTAAAAAATAATTTCTCACAATTTCAAATAATAATACGATGGTAGCAACTATACAGCCTGCAATAAATCCATAAACAATGTTAACATTTTGTTGTACAGAATTATCAATCAATTTATTTTTTCCAATTTTATTGAGAGCTTGAGTTCCTCGGATCTTAAGATCTTCAAGATTTAGATTAAATTTTTTATAGATATTAATGATCTCATGTAGAAATAATTTTGCATTAAAAATATAAAGAAAATCTCTAAGACCTTCGTCAAACCAGTGGTCGTAAAGACCAGATTCAAAAATTCTTGACATTATCGTATCAAATCTTTTAACATATGGTGATGTTTTTGAAAGTCGCACAGAGCGATAATAAAACACGTCGTTGATGGGACCAGGAATATTCGTAACAATAGATTTATCTTCGACATATGTGTTATATAAATCAGTATACAAATATGCTTCTAATTTTCTATACACACAGGAATTAATTGACGAGTTAAATAATCCTAATATGCAATCTTCTTTATAATATAGAGAATCTGCATCGATCTCCTTTATTGATTTAAATATTGGATACATTCGTTCAGCTTCCAAATTTTTTTCTAACCGAATCATAGTTTTTTCATTTGTAAAAAAAGTTTTATTTAGCGCAATAACATCTTCAACTGTGCGTAAATCTAAATATTCTGTATGAGTATAAGCAAGAAAAAAAATTTGTTGTAAAACCTCAGACGAGAATATAACTGATATAAAGATTAAGTACAGTAGCATTAATCTCTTAAAAAAATTATCTGGTTGTGTCGTTATACCGTTACCCATTAATATTAAAAAAACGTTGAATGGTGCAAAAAGAGTACGATCGTCACGTGTCAAATTATTATAAATACACATTAATATAATAATAAGTCCAATAATGGAAAATGACAAAAGAAAATTCCAGCGCATTCGTGTTTCTGTACGACCATATTGTTTAATTAACAAATCGTAACCATATTTTTCAGGTAAAAACCTTGTGGAAGAAGTTGTCCACTGATTTAAATGTTTTGAAACCAGTTTCATTGCAAAATCGATTTTTTCAAAATTTAGTTCGTTTTCATAATTTGAAAATTTATGATCTTTTAATCTGTTTGTAATTTCGATTGAAAAATTCATACAGCTCATTAGAGTTTTAAATATAGGTACTTCTGTACCGTAAGCCCAATCGAGATTTTTTGGATTAAATTTTTTTTTTTCTTTTATTCTAAAGTGTACAGACTTTATTTTCATAAAAGTACGCAGTGTATATTGGTGCATATTACTTAACTTATCATAAAACAATTGAGTTTCTGTAAAATTACAATCCATGTAATAAACATTAGAAAATGGATTGTATTGGTGAATTTGGATTTTTAGCTGCTTGCTATTATTATGTTGAATATACAATAATTCTTTTAAATTACTTTTCACGTCAATGGATATTACGGTGATATATAAAAAGTTTTTTTTCCACGTATTTCTTAAAAATTCTTGTACTATTGTAGTTGTATTTTGGTGACTTATTATAAATACAAGTAAATTAGGTCGAGGACCAAGAGTAATATGCATTGGTAAAAATTTAAACAATTTTAATAATTCTAAATTGATATACCTCAATTTTGAACCATCTATAAAAACAATTCTTATTACTTCACGATCATATATTTGAGATTGAATTTCCTTACTCTCTGTTGAATTATCATGAGCTAATAATTTTTCATGATATGATATTTTTGTCTTATTTTTCATGTACACCGTTATAGTTGAAAATTTCACAACGATTTTTTGTAATATGGTCATTGTTGTAGGAGAATCATTTTGAGAGTCTGATAAAAGTATAATAACACGATTAATTTTCATATTTTTCGATAAATAGTTAGTTACGTGGTTTGATACTTCAGTAGTAGTATAATCACTATATACAGTCACACAAATTAAAGCCACACAGTAAATTTGTAATAAAAAAGATTTCATTTTTATTATTATAAATTACAAAGTTAAATTTAGAAATAAAATATTATTTATGTTTGATATTTAGTTTAAACAGAAATAATTTTATGAAATTTGTTATAATGTAACTTCATCGTATGAACAACGAATGAATACTGGCGGTTTTAAACTAGAGCAAAAGACGCAAAAGATTGATAATTTTACTTTTTTTTTAATTTTAAATGTAAAAATGGAATGTACAAGAAAGTTCACTTAACTATTTTTAATCATTATTCACATCTGCACTATACAATAATCAACTAAAATCCAAAACATGTTTCGAAAAATTTAATAATTTATATATTACTTACTTAGCATTTTAAAAAATATTTGATTTTTGTACTCATATTAACCTGTAATAAAATTGTTTTAATCAAAGATTATACTCTAAAATTTTTCAAAAAGTAATAACACATTTTTATATAGTTGCCACAAAAACATAGCTTATCCAACATATTTTACCAAAAAAATTCAAAATTTAAATATGCATTACAACGGTGAAAACTCTTGTTAGTACAATTACATACGCAGCAGCTAATAAAAAAAAAAAAATTTAAATGCTTGTAATCAAGTTTTTCTTTAAAGCCTGCTTATACTCAAAGTTTAATTATTTGCATTTTGATGTGTAGCTCTTCGTCGTTAACGTGAGTTAATAGTATAGTATCCTCTCGTGTTTAGTAGAGATTGAAAGAGTTGAAATATGTGATTAAATTTCTTCTCGTGTAATACGTAGGTCGTATAGACAGATATTAAAATTATATATTTTTTTTAATTGATCGATAATTCATTCGTAACCTTCAATTTTTTTTTTTTTTTTTTTTTATTTCAATGTTAACATTTTTAAGATGAGTATTTTCTTTATTTTACTTGTAAAAGTAATTGTACCTTATGTTTGTAATGATAAGTCGTTTTGTGTATGTAATTAAAATATCAAGGCAACTTGGTTAAGTACTTACTGTAGTTTATCAAATGTAAAACGAAAGAGAAGTTTT
>JAPYZE010001052.1:0-27440 GCA_030522805.1 Leptomastidea abnormis
AAAAAAAAAGTTTTTAAGCTAATTAATCATTAATCGTTTTTGTGATCAAAGTTCATTCATACATGGATTTATTAAGAAGATAGTGTACAATAGTATAAACATTTTCACTATTCATAATGATTAAAACATTTTTAATAAAAAAAAAATAAACCTATATAAAAAGTTAAAAATATTAAAAAATTAATTTAAGTATAGAATAAAAAAAAAGTAGAAAACATAAAAATAAATCAACTTGACATAATAATAAAAATTCAAGCTTCTCAACCATTTGAATTGAATAAAATTGTCATTTCCTTTAGTCAGTCATCTTCAAGCTTTTATATATACATAAATTTATATATAAATGTTCTATAAAGGGTCTTTTGTAATTGAAGTCTTTGCACGCCATTGAATGCATCGTAGCGACGAGAGTAGTTCAACCGAGACCGGACGTCTATCATCCTCTTTTTTTCTTTATTATAAACGAGATAAAGCCGATAAATTATAACACACCGTTCGGAATATACAGCATTTACGTACGGATGAATTGACGTCATGCCATCAGATCAGCAGTCCCCCCCTTGCATATACATATACACTCCGATGCATATTGATAATGTACAAATATACACATCCCTTATTTATATTTTTATATTCATCGCTTGCAATCAATGTCCAGCATACACAAGTATATATACTATATTAAACACATAACACTATAACGTATCATATTAAAAGCTTGATTCATCGATTTTTACAACGCGAAGAAAGAGAGAGAGAGAGAAAGCTATATTTCTCTCTCTCATGACGACATTTCGTGAAATTCGCGATTTTGAGATTTCAAGCAGGATTGTTTTATTAATAGGCACACGCGAGAGAGAGAGAGAGAGAGAGAGAGGAGTAAGAGCGAGTGTATATGAGAGCAAACCGGCGAAGCTTTTCGCGCTCGAGTTGGCACTTATAGAGCGGGGGCGTATAGACAGGCTCACCTGTCATCGCCAGAGCTTACAATTTTTGTTATTTTGTTACTTATATTATTGAATACCGGATATACATTATAACTGACATCAAGATTGTATAATTAATAATATTCTCGTTTTAATATAAAAAGCTTGAATTGTCATTAAAGTCGTAAAAGCAGGAGATATAGGGTGGGGCGACTTAAAATAAACGAGCTTAATATAATCGCAGGAATTTTATGTCGCCTGATGGCTGCTAAACAAAAAATTATATATATACGAAAGCTGCGAAGCAAGCTTTATACGTATATTGTATATATTTGCGCTGCGTATATACGCCGGAAACCCGCATATATATAGGTATATAGCCTGTATATAACTCCCGGCCTACTGCTTCTCTTTATAGGCACACGGCTCAGTCGATGGAATGTTGAGTGCGGTAAAGATGAGCGGCCGGAGTATTCGGGCAAGGCCAAGGCATGCATGATATGTGTATGTGAATGTACATACATGTATATATACTACGCGTTAAAATAAAGCTTGCTGAGAGAGGGGGTGGGTCGTGTAGGTATATGTATATGAAATTGGACTATCTCATAGTACCTACTTACCCTGGCCAAGACAACATGCTGCTGACTGAAAGCAGAGAGAAAAGCTTCGTTGGAGCTGTAGGACTGCTGGATTGCTCCGAACGCGAGTTGAGTTTGTGCGTATGGAGCTTCGCTAGTAGATACGATGAGAGTCAGTCATTGCATGAAGCCAGGCACAGCTCGCGCAACTAACGGGATATATGAATATCCTACACTACATAGTATAGCAGCAGCGGAACGCCCTTGATTTCCGGGCGCAATTTACTCCCCTACTCCAACTTCTCCTCTTTCTCCACCCCTGCTTTATTATATATGTTATATTGTACACAATATATACGCAGAGCAAGAGAGACCGGGTGGCCGCAGCTGCTGGCGTCGGCGCTCCAACTACGACTGCTTCTGAGTCTGCGTGGGCTGTATACACTGCCGGTGCGCTATCTATTTGGTTTTGATGGGATAATATCTGCAGGGGAGTGCCGATGAGAGACACTGCGCGTGTATATGTATATAGGTATAGCTAGCCTCATCGCGCGATATATAGTGGCTATTATATATACATATATACTTACCTGCTGTCACATATTTGTCACTTGCGGATATTGCGTTTGTTTGTTTCTTCTTCTCCTTTTTTTGGTCTTGATTTTCGTTATCTTACCACATTCGTTTACTCTTCTTTTGATTTATAATATCTAATTATATGCTACGTAATTTTTTAATAATTTTTTATTCATATTTTCAGGAATTGTTGGATTATTAAGTAAAAACTGTTTTGAAGGCTTTTTTAAAAAAAAAAACTTTAATTATAATCAAAAGTTTTCGATTGAATAAATAGTTTTTTTTTAATTTTATTAGATTCACTATTGTACCTATAGAAAAATTAATTTTTTTTTAATATACTGTATTTATAATAATAATAATATAATAATAGTAAACAAATACAGCCGTTTAAACAAGGAAAAACTATTACTACATTGAAAATAAAAAACACAATCCTTTATTATTATTTACGTAATTATTTTATCGAATAAAAATGTTGTATACGTTGTTTTTAAAATAAAATACACGAAATAGTATTTTTTTTAAAACATTTGTAAAAATTTGCTGCAACTTAAAATATTAATTTTTTTTTATAGATTTTTTAATTGATTCAAAATTATAAATGCAAAATAAATTGGCTATGGTTCGTGATATTTATAAAACAACAAGTATCCTGAAAATATTTAAATTTTTATTGCTCCAAGTATAAGTGCCTAATTTACCTTATAGGTATCTTGGTATCTAATCTATTGGTAACAAGGTTAACCACTAAGTTATCAAAATCTATCTTTTTTGTAAATTTAAAATTATCTTTAATTACACACTTGTAGAAAATTAAATCAAACAAAGTCAATAATTAAAAAATAACATTATTTTAATCGAAATTTTTAAAATTAAAAAACAGATACACCAAGATTTTCTATTTTATCAACTGTGTAAATTTTTACTCCGTTTTTATATAGTAGCATTTGTATACATATATATTGTACCTACAGTAAAATCAGCTGATGTTGCCATATCTACAGAGCAAGGGTAGCAGTAATATATATGTATCCAAGTTGTAAACAAAGTAGCTCAAGTAATGTATGGGTTATTGGGTTATGCTGCGATTTAATAGTTTTCCTTTTACCTTGATGCAAAAGTGTAAGCTTTTATCGGCTAATGGTGGAGTTGAGGTGGACAAGCCATCGAGTGACGGACTGCAAAAGCGGTCCTTCAGCTTATTGCTGATGAAAAGGGGAAAAGAAAGGGAATTAATGCCTTCTGATGCAACAATCGTGAATCATACGGTTATCCACCAACTTGGAGCACAAAGGAGTCTTGGCCTTCTCATCCTTTGCATCTGCCATTTTCTTTCGCCTTAGCAACAATAGTAGCTTTTCTATTTTTATACTTTTTTTTTACTTTCTTCTTTTTTTTTTTGTAAATGTAAAAGAAGTGTTTTCTTCAATTTCAAACTGTGATAACCTGCATTTAAAGTAACAATGGATTATAAGGATAGAGAGAAAATTGACTATATGTGCAACCAGCTGCTTCAAGATATAGATATCAATAGATTGTGGCCTAAGCTGCTAGATAATAACGTGTATTTTAGAGATGATGTCAATATTCCAAATTGGCTGGTGAGTTTTTTGTTTTATTAGACTTTTATAAAAAAATTTGAGAGTAAGAAAGCATTTGTAGATCACTGAACATTGAATTTTATATTTTAGAGAAACATGACTGATGAAGAGACTGTACGTGATATTTGTTCTGAGATTAAGACCAGAGGTCCAAATGCATTTAAAAATTTAATATTAAGTTTAAAACAGTCTGGTCATCACAATGTAGCAAGCCAATTAGAAAATTATGGGTCTTCCACTAGTGCTAATAGCATTAATAGACATGTTCAAACAAATTTTCAAAATCCTAGTAATTCTAATGAAATATCAAGTACTTTTGAACAAATGTTGAATATAAATTCAGAAGAGGTTAACTATTCTACAGAATCGTCTAACAATTCAACTGAGCCATCAAGCAGTTCTTCTTTGGATGAAGATACAGAGTATGCATTATGAAATATAATTTTATCTCAAATCAACTTAGAATTTTTTTTTTTATTCTATAACTTTTATTTTAGAGACAATTACTGGACTAAAATAGATAAACATGATGAACCACTTAAAATTCAAGTTAAAAAAGCTGAAGAATTCAAAGATACTCCAGAATTTGAGAAGCTTGGAAGATATGTCATGCGTAGTTGTCCTCGTGGTTATGCATTAATTATAACAAATATTGCTTATAAATTATTGGATTGTAGACCTAGTGCAACACATGATCAAAACAATTTAAAAGAGCTTTTTGAACAAATTGGATATAAAACTATAACATATAGCAATTTAACAGGAAGAGTAAGTAATATTATATATAAATGTATCTGAAATTTATACGATTCTAAAATTGAACCTATTATAGGAAATAAGAGAAGCAGTGAGAAATTTTTCTCAAATGAAAGAATTACGTCGTGTAGATTCTGTTTTTGTTGTTATCTCATCACATGGTGATGGTAGCAATGAAAAGCAAAAAACTGAAATCAAAGGAACCGACTATGGATTACCCAGTTACGAGTCTGTATTCTGTACAAACATTACAGATTATTTTACATCTGAACAGTGTCCCCAGCTCAAAGAAAAACCAAAGATATTTATTTTTCAAACTTGCAGGTTAGTTTTTGAAAAAAAAATCATCTTTATTAGTATAATTTTTTATCGCCATGTTTGACCCTTCAATACCAAACTATTGTTTTAACAAGTGTAAATAAACATTAACACTATTCTAAAAAAAAATAATTTTTTTTTCAATTTTTTATAATTTATTTTAACTAAATAACTTGTTATTTCTAATATAGTTATCAAATTTTTAACAATTTCATTTTGTGTTCAAAAATACTACATAATAATTTTGACTTACAGTGTTATTGTTTACATCTTATTTTATTTCCAACTGAAAAAATCAAAATATCAATATAAAATCTATCACCAACCAAAAAAGTTCAAATTCAAATAATTTATCATTTTTATGTTGTCACTCTACCAGGGGTAATAAGCATCAAAAAGCTGTATCTGTATCAAGAAGTGTTACTGACTCAATAACAGTAGAATCTTCTGGACAAGAAGTAGAATTAGAATTTTCAACTCGCAATTATAGTGACACACTAATTGCTTATGCTACTTTACCAGGATACTATGCTTATAGAGATAAATACAATGGAAGTTGGTTTATTCAAATTTTATGTGAAGTATTTATGAATCATGCTCATGATACACATGTACAAGATTTATTAAGTATGGTAAGATAGTTTAAGTTGACTATTGTTTTTCTTAATTTTGATTGATTATTGATATTAAATATTTGTTATGATTTCAGACTGATAGAAGATTAGAAATTGTGAGGGCTTCTAATAATAGGTGTCAAACTACATGGGTGATAAATAAAGGTTTCAATAAACATTGCTACTTAAACCCTGGACTTTTTAATAAATCTAAGGATGTGGTTAAATAACATGCATTTTAAAAACTGCCAAACTATTTATGACTGATATTAATTTATATTTTATATTTTAATTATGTGCAAAACAATGTGCAAAAGCCCATATTGCAAAGGGCATAGTTTTAATCAAATATATAAAATTTTTATATAATTTTATCAAGATTTATTTGATAATATTTTCAATTTATGAATGAAATTTTAAGTTTTTTAAATTTTTGACTACCATTACAATAATAATAATTTATGTATTTTATTTGTTGATTACATGTATTTTAAAACAAATGAAAAAAGACAAAAAAAAATACAAAAAATATTTTTGTATAAATTATGATCAAATCAATAAAATAGAAAAAAATTTTAAAAAACATTGAAAATTTTATTTTTCCCAACCTTTTAATATTCATAATAATATTTTTTTAAAAAGAAATTGACTAGTAAACGAAATGTGTTTATATCAACAATATGAAATAAAAAAATAAAATTAAAAAATTGAATACACAAATGATTAGCAAGTAGAAGAAAAATTGCAATATCAAGAAGTAGCGTAATGAACACGTGTAAGAAAGTATACAGAATAATAAGGAATTCGTAACAGGTGCGTTTATTTGTATTATTGATCATGATCATTGATCAATGACGCGATCGATCTTAATCCACTTATGGCTACATTCAAGGCGCTGTGATCTCCAAGCGCGAGAGATTGGTGCAAATGATGCGAAGGCGAGATGCATCAGCATCTCTGTTATAGAGCGGATCATTGTGGAGCCGGAGCAGCAATAAGTATAGACGCGGGGTATAGCGGTCTTCAAGGACGAGGACGTGAGAACTAGAAGAAAAGAAAAAGGCTGCCTCATCCAAATCCGGCAGTAAAGTCAATGTTTGTGCCTTTAGAAAGAATCTTATTAAATGGTGCGAGCTTGCGTGACTGCACAAGGTGCGATTGTTACGAATAGGAAGTGTAATTATATTTTTTTGTTTATAAGTTTTGTACAAAAACTTGCTTTAAGCCTTTCTTCGTTCATATACTTATAGTGTACAAGAAAATCTTTTTATTTTTCCTAGGTCAAAATAGTGTGTAGTTCGGGTTTGGAGATAAGAATCAGCAAACACTTGTTGCTCTCACTCACGATCGATACAATCACGATCCTGCAATATAATTCACACTGTAAGTTTACATTAAGCTTTCTTTTGTTTCAAGAGGTTATGTGATTTTGTTTAATTGTTAAAATAACAATAATAAAAAATAGAATAGGTAAAACAAAGTCTTATACTTTTGTATTATATTAGTTGGGATTTACCTTTGTGTAGGAAAAATTTTTAATTAAATTTTATAGTCTTTACTTAGTGTGCCTTGAAATTGCAAAAAAATGCAGTTCTTAAACATTAAAATTAATAATAAAATTTTTTAATTTTAAATAATTCAATATTTATTTTAGTTATCCAAAAAAAGTTTTAGAAAAATGGGAGACCAAGTGCATCTAGGTCAAAGTGAATTTAAAAAGTTAATTGCCAAGTTAAAAGATATGAAACTCAATGAAATGGCAAAACAGTTTCAAAATAGTGTTATTGACACTAATTTCAATGAAGTAGAAAGATCAACTTCACCAACAAGTGAAAATTCTGATTGTATATCCTTGGATACATCAGATGATGATTCTCAAAGGTTTAGTACAAATATTTTAAATTTAATCTTAAATTATAAAAGGTAATAAAATCATCAATTTTTAATTTCAGAGAAGATAATTTTCATACTAAATTACAAATAGTTAAAAAACCACTTTCTATAAATGTTAAAAAGTCTACCAAGTTCAGAGATAGGCCTGAAATCAAACACATTGGAGTGTATCCTATGAGAAGCAGTCCAAGAGGATTGGTATTAATCATAGCTAATAATTTGTACAAGGAACATAAAGATAGAAGACCTAGTGCTAAGCATGATGAAACTAATTTAAAACAACTATTTGAAGATATGGGATTTAAAGTTATTACATATTTTGATTTAACTGGATTGGTACTTTATCTAAATCAATTATTAAATTTTTTTATAAATAATTTGATTTTTATAGAATAAAAATGCTTTTTCTTTTTACTTCAGGAAATAGAAAATAAAATCAAAGAATTTTCTCAGATGCCTGAACTACGTCGTGTAGATTCTGCATTTGTAATAATCTCTTCTCATGGCAATGGTAAAGTTGGGCAACAAGAAACTGAAATCCTTGGTGTGGATTATAATAAGGAAGGATACAAAAAAATAGTCTGCACAAAAATAATGAATTATTTTACCGCTGAAAGTTGCCGTAATCTTTCAGGCAAACCAAAAGTTTTTATTTTTCAAACATGCAGGTATATTTATAATATTTAATGATCTTTTTACATTTTTAATAAAATGTATTTTAATAAAAAAATAACCATTATATTTTAGGGGAAAAAATGAACAAAGTGCCATACCTAGACATACGACAGATGCAGCAACTACCCCTAAAGCTAAGACTGAAGAGCAATATGTGCATTTTTCTGAAACAATGAGAAATTATGAAGATATGCTAATAGTCTACTCAACAATACCAGGCTATGTATCTTACAGAGATGAATATAATGGCAGTTGGTTTATACAAATTTTGTGTGAGGTTTTTATGAATTATGCTCATAAAGTTCATGTTCAAGAATTATTCTACATGGTAAATTATTAAAAATTTACTTCTAATTCTATTTTTTATATTGTACTAATTCTGAACAATATTGTATTTTAAGATCGATCACCGTCTCAAAGACATCAGAACAATGGATGAACACTGCCAAACACCTTCAATAACATCTCAAGGGTTTAATAAATATTGTTTTTTAAATCCTGGACTTTTTGAAGATAAAAATTCTGAAATTAATGGAAACAACAGTAAGACTGACTTGACCTTTAAGTGTTGTCCTGATAGAAAGGCAAATATTTTGATTTGTTCTAATTGTGAATCAATTTATCATCACAAATGTGCTAAAAAACTTACCAACATTAAAATTTTTGGTAAAACTTCAGCTACTTGTTGCTCTCCAATTAGAAATAATGATCACGAAGATTTTGATAATAGATCATTGAGTGAGAATGTTGAAGAGTTGAAAAAAATTCTTGATCATTTAAGGGAGGAAAATGAAAATTTAAAAGATCAAATTGGCACTCTTGAAACTCAACATATTAATATGATTTCCACCGAAATCACTTTAAAAAATTCCGAACAAAATCTAAAAATTGATAATTTAACAAATGAGAATGAACTTTTAAAACAATTAAATCAAGAAATGAAAGTTAATAATCAATTACTTAAAGAAAAAAATGATTGGCTCTCTAGCAAATTACTAAAAAAGAAAAAAAATCAGTGGGTAAAAAAAAATTTTAACAAAGTTCTAAAAAAAAGAAAAAGAGGAAGATCTAACACTATTGAACCATTTGAAATTTGAAGTTTTGATCATTATATAATAGTGCAATTGAACTAATTTGTAAAATATGGCTAATTTTTATTACTAATTTAGAATTTTAAAAAAATTCAATTTTGATGTACAATGATATAAAAAATTCTTACATTAACAGGGTTTTAACTATGTGCTTTCAAATAAAGCATTTATAAAATAGTTTTTGCAATCAGATTAGTAATAAATCTGTGATAATACTGCATTTAAAATAAGAAAAGTTGCTAAAGCAAAACATTTTTAGTTAAAGATTTATTTACTATATATTGAATTTTATACACTCTTATAAGCTATTTGCTGTGAGAGTTTCATAAAAGAAAAGAGTCAATACGTTTTTATAAATGTTTTTTTTTTCTTAAAACATTAAAAAAAAGATAAAATATACTACAAATAGATTGATAATTGTCAATGTCTTAAAAAGACCAAGCAATCTATTTTGTGAGAAATCAAATTTTTGATTATAGATTAGTGCATTTAAAGAGTTTTTGATACTTTTTATGCATGCACATGCGTGAAAATTTTTTACACTATCTTAATTGCTCTCTAGACTGAAATCATGTTAATTTAAAATTCAATTTCATTATCAACTCATCTTTTTATAGCTTATGAACGAGTACATCCTTGTATTTTAAAAACGTTTGTAATTTTTCATAATTTCAGTACATTTTTCATAATAAAATTGTAACATACAATTGTATGCAAATTTTTCTTGGAAAAATAAATTTTTTAAAAAAATTTTATTTTAAATTATTATTTAAAAATAAAATTAATTTTCCAATGTGAATATGACCTATAATTTATAATAAATAACTTTGTTCAAATAATTAATTACTTTCAAAAATAATCTTTTTTAGTGTTATTAGCTAACAATTTATTAATTTAAGAATAATTTCAAAGGGTAAAGTATAGATAAAAACCAAAATGTATATCAATTTAAAAAAATTATATTTAACAGATGCACAAAACTTTGTTACTAATTAATTATATGGTACAGTCACTATAATTTTTAAATTTATTGAAAATAGAATGAAAAAATTTTGTTATATTCAAAGACAAGTGCCTGATTTATACAATAAGATATATATGATTTAATAATTTAATGATTTTCATGTACATTTATCTCGGAGCTTATTATTATTAAAGAACAAAGTAAAATCTGCATTCAAATCGAGACTCAAATTATTAACACAAAAAATTGTCACCACAAAATATTTTCACCCAGCTACACTTTATTTAATATAGTGCATCGTTATACTTAGTATAAACGATTTATGATCCTTGGTTCAACTGATTCATGAGCTAATATAATAGCTTTTAAGGAGTACCAAGTAATATACATCTATATATAATGCGATAATACTATATACAATCAAAGCGCGACATCATTACATTTCACTTGCTAGTTAAAAAAAGTATGTCGGGCTGTAACTTGTAGTATTTGTTAGGAAAATTAGTTGTAATTGTCTAGTAAGAAGTTTGCGACTCTTAAAAACAAATATAAACTCTTCTGCAATGGATCTCGGCACTCCCTTTGGATCGCATTTATGTTTAAAAAGTGTTTATTATGATTTACGTCCACCATGCTCAAAAAGCACAAATATAAGTACAGTTTTATTTCAGTATAAAGACTCGGCATTTGAAGAGCGTGGCTTCTTAATCTTTTCTAAATTCTTGATGACAAGATCATGCAATGAGCAGTAACGATTACGAACTTCACACATCACTAACCATAAGCTTACATATTCTTTTTCATCAAGCTCTTGAACAGCTCGTCTATAGTCGGCAATATGAGGGTATTTTGCAACTTTACTAACAATCTTTGCTCTTGAGATGAAGTACCTGTAAATTATATTATTTATAAAATATATTCCTACAAAATCAAAAGTTAGTTGCAAAAATTATTAAATAAGTGATTGCTATTACCTTGAAATTTGATCAAAAAAGGCAGCAGCTTCACTCTCTACAGCTTGTACTTCAGCAAGTGTGTCTTCTTGAATCGAAACTCCAAAATTGTTGCCATCTTCTATTTTAGGGATCATAAATGAAATCCACATTTTCAGCTGAAAAGTTGAAAGTTGATTTAATTAATTATACAATTTTTATAATATTGAAGATGTAATAATTTTATAATAAATTATATTTTAAATCTATAAAGAAATTAAGCATCTTAAAAATTTACCAGATTTGAATCTTCTAAAAGCTGTCTAATGTAGGGTTTGACTATTTGTAGCAAATCACTTAGTGGTTTGTTACATGGCACTGCGCCATTGGGCAGAATCATTACTTTGGTACCAGGAGTTTCTTCAATGCTGTTATCTAATTTTGCTTTTTTAGTATTTGGTCCATCATCAGAATGATTGAGCACAATAGGTTCTGGAATAGGCACATTTAGATCTTGATGAACTTCCTTAAGATCACGGTTTCTGAATCCTGGGGTTTCAAGAATCTCATTCAGTTTAACTATTTTTTCTGGAAACCCTTTGATGATTAACTGCTCTGCCTATTGCATTTAAAACAAAAAGAACAATTATCCACCATGTTTTTGCACGATCAGAAAAATAGCATTGAAAGCATATACTTAACCTTAGTTTTGAGAGAGTCCTTATAATCTTGAACCTGTAAAACAAACTTCAATAATACATAATTTAAAACAACATGAAATCATAAAAACTATTTATAATCAAAATTTATCAAGTTAATGAGCCGTAAGAAATTATACAAATGGAAATCATGACAGCATCCTTGATATTAATAATTTTTCAAATCATACACATATTTATGAAATTTCTCAAATGTAAAATCATAATAATTGTTCACAACTATAACTATACTGAAAGACTATTTTTCTTATAAACAAAGTATGATCATAATACCGACATGATACATTCTAATACACGTGTTTACATTGAAAAACCAATTGTAAAATAGAATACATAGATTGTGTTTAAAAAAAAGGCAAATATTATAAACATAAAGCTAAATACCGTGGAATCTTGAGCATAATTTTGAAGTGAGAAGAGCCTTGAGCAGGAATCGTTTGACATCGTGAATTTTGATAAAGAGACGCCGAACTAAAGACCTAACGTTTACGCGAGCGCGCGTGTGTATGTGTATACGACGTCGTCGTCGTCCACGCAGCAGGATTTATAGGAGATAAAAAAAAGTACAAAGGACAAAGCTTATATATATGTACACATATATTCAAGAAGAGAGTAGATATACGTAGAACTTGAATGAATATTGAAAAAAAAAGAAAAAGAAAATTTCAAGAATAACAAGAATTTATAAGTCGAGAGAAGCAACGTGCGAAAAACAAGCTCGCAATGATGCTTGGAGCGAACAGCGCAGAGGAGTCGGCTCTGTTAGTTCGGCGCGGGGCGGTGTGTGTAATATTGAAGTGGCGGCAATTGCAGTACTCCTAACCTGCGCGAGGCTCGTGTTCTCAATTTTTTTTTTTTTTTTTTTATGTATCTCGCGAGTAGAAGTTTGCAAGCCAGGACAGAGTCAACAAGAGACGAGAGGGATGAATTTATTTTAAAAATAATTGGAAAAACGAAAAATTAACGCGGATTGAGCTTACCTTTTGAGTGGAGGCATTTTCCATTATTGAGCTGTATCTGTCGTGCTTCGCCGCGTGTTAAAACACGTAAATCGAATATAGTAGTATATTGAGTATTACAAGTATTAAAACGAAAGGCAACTGGAGCAGTATAGCGTGTGTATGCGTGTATATACGAAGGGCTGCGGTGTGGGCAAAGTCAAAAGTGTGAGTATACTGTGTTGGCCGGGTCGCCGGGAGAGCAGGGGATATCGCTGCAGGGCGGTATGTAATAAGATAAAGACAGAGAAAGAAAAAGTGCCGGGAAATAAGTGCGAGCAAGATAGAGGTAGTCGATATATACTGCAGGCTGTAAACTGTATATTATTTCCGCGAGTCCTTTGCAACTAGATATTCATGCAAAAGTAGGTAAACCACGACACACAACACACAGAAGAAGACGAGACTCCAAAATACAAGACTGCTGTTGGCTCTGGCTAGTGGCGTATAGTGGCTGCTGCGGATACCACTGATTCTCGTGCATGCGCCTCGCGGTATTTGCGCTTATACGATTATAACGTGTACTTCGATCCGAGACACTGCCACCAGCTATACGCGAGATACCTACTTTACACACT
The DNA here is from genome assembly GCA_030522805.1 of Leptomastidea abnormis. Classification (NCBI taxonomy): domain Eukaryota; kingdom Metazoa; phylum Arthropoda; class Insecta; order Hymenoptera; family Encyrtidae; genus Leptomastidea; species Leptomastidea abnormis. Next base: position 13,226 of record JAPYZE010001052.1, read on the forward strand.
GCTGTTTTTGCTAGTTGCAAGTATGGATTTTAAAAGGACCTCGAGCTGGATTATTTGCAAATGAAGGTCAAGTTGGATAATACACACTTCGTTTAATTACGTCAGTGCGATTGCAAGTATGTATGCATGTGCATAGATATATTTATATGCATATAAATCTATTGTACGTGCTCTCTGGTATATGTTTCTAAATGCGATTAAGGCGCCGTGTCCGCGATTATCGTAATGCACTGATCGATGACTGGTTGCCGAAATACAGGGGATTTTTCATCGTTGTTACTTTTGTCGCTATTTATTTAATTCCAATAAATGATACATTTTTTTATTAAAAATTTTTAAATAAAATTATATTACTTTATTTTTATTGTTTTATCGATTTTATTTTTATATGGATACAAATGCATTAGTACAGCATTAAATTAAACAATTAATTAATGGTATTGTATGAATAGCAATGTAATATAACATATCATTTTCAGAAAATAATACCGATGGCGAAACAAGAATCAGAGAAACTCCCGTACTTTTTACCTCACGATGTCGTACAACGTCATTTAGAAGAGCCTGAAAAATGCTGGCTTACCTGTTTGGGTAGCGTTTATGAATTATCGGAATACATAGCGCTTAATCCCAAAGGTCTGATTGGCGAGTATCTAAAAGCCCACGCGAGTAAAGACATCAGCCACTGGTTTGATACTCAAGTTAGTATAAAAGATAATTATTTTTTTTTTTATTTCTATTTTATCTTGTGCTCATCATGTTTTTTTTTTTTATTTTATTTCGAATTTTATTATTTATAAATCACTGAAGAGTCGACACTGTGGCTGTAAAGTAGAATTACGCCGCTATGTAGATTTGGTAACAGGTCGTCGTCAAATCGTACTTCCCTACAATAATCCCGTACCTGATACGGTACATTCAAAATCAGTTCCGATTTCTGGAGACTGCGAATGCAGCTGCCAAAAAGGAATTGTAGCCCCTTGTCAAGCTGATAAAAATGATAAGTCCTCTGGTACAATAATGTTAAATAAAAATATAGGTAGAATTATTAATTTTAAAACAATTTTTTTCTTCTTAAGAAATTATCGATTTACTATTATAGAGATGAAATTAACTGGCAAATGTTGGTCGGAGCTTGAGCATGTGATCGGTAATAATAAGTACCGGAAAGGCTGGCTTACCAAAAAGGCGCGACCTTGTAGTATAACTAACGTACTCACTGGCCAGCGGGTCTACATATCGGTAAGACATACATAAATAGCCATACACATAAGCCAACGTATTTAAGGAAACATGTAATCAATGCTAGAAAATTTATCCTTACACAAATTAACTTCGATAAATTTCGCACCTATACGTGTACTTACGGTTTATATGAAAGAGTAATCAAAGTTGAGTAAAAAATGAGTCATCAATAATTCAGGTGTGCGAGGAAGACAGCCTCGAGCGGATTCGAGAGCGGGCTTTGATGTTCAATCGACATGGTACGTCGTATACCTGCAAGTTCGAGGGCAAGCTTCTTGATACGAGCTTAACGCTTACCGAGAACGGCATACCTGACGAGCGTGAACGATATCTTGCTTGCGGCTTACCTGACGACAAAACTACCTATATTCCTAATCTACTTTGGTACTTTAATGATGATCTTACGGAATTTTAATTAAAGGAAAGATAATTTTTGTTATTAGGAAAAAATAAAGAAGTGCGCTCTTTTTATATTTTATTATGGTGCTTTTATTTCTTTCATACAATCTGTGTGAAGTTATTATTCCGAAATATTACTTTCATCATTTAAACTTATCTACCTCATAAAACCTTTTAAAACCCTTGAGGAAAGAACCATTCCGCATTCGCCTAGGATAACCTGTGGGCCAGGAAAAACCCATTGGGAAAACCCAACCCGAAATGGCCCGGTGTATTGCGTGAATTCTGAGTGGACGCTCGCATTATATTACAAACTCCAGCACACCTTCCGCTCACGTTGCTGAGGCAAGAAATACTTACAGCTAGCTGATCCCCGAAACAGTAAAAGCAAGAGCAAACTCCAGCCTTTGCTGCTTAGTTTCGTTGATCGGCAAAGCTGTGCTACCAACGCTACGACACCGTGGCGATTAAAGTTAAAGAAGTTAGTTACAATATTTTATCATAAGGAAATTATTATTATTATTATCATTATTATTAGATTTAGGTAGTTATTTTTTGAAAAATTGCTCTCTGATGTCTTGTATTCATTTCAAGCTTTGGTACTTTTACAGCTTCGACTGAAATTTAAAACGTTATTTATTAGAACTGATTATTTATTAATGAATGAAATATAATTTTTTAATTATTTATTCATGCCAATGATTATAAACGGCTCATTAAAAGAAAAAAAAAGTAAATACTTTGGGAGTTCTTGCATCAAAAGTTTTATTATCATGATTACCTTTACGTGTATCGCAAGTACGCCGTTCTGCTCGATTGCAAGAATCTCAATGCGAGCTACGCCATCATTCTGGACAGTGACGGTCTTGCCAGTGCATTTGTTGCCGATTTTTCTACCGCTTATTATGTCACAGTATTTTCCAGCTGGTAAGCCAGTCTGAAGATTCTGAGACAGATTAACTCCGTACTGACCGTTGAATGCCACAAAACCAAGATTTCCACGTGAAAATGCTAGATAAGTTATTAATAGATAATAGAAAATTTTTAATTTTTAATCAAGTAAATCTCGCGAATATAAGAATAAGTATTATAATAATTGATAAAAATACAATAAAATTGTAGTAAATATTATATCAACCGATTTGATTATCATTGTTGCTCCACCAATTCGTAAGTACGGCATCCTGGACGACATTACGGAACTCGATCATGCCGTAAACTTGGGACCAGCGATGTTCGCACACCCAGCCGTGATTGCAGGCATTGGCATCGGCGCCGTTGGCAACATCGCCACTGATGGGATCGGGTGAAATGATGTTGCCTTTCTCGTCGGCAGGTGGTCCCTGAGACGGGTCAGTGAAGTTAAAAGAGCTCATCACACGCGTCTTGCCGTATGGGTGAGCCAGCATAAACGACACGGCCATCTGTTGTCAATGGGTATCGAAAAACAGAAAAATCATCCGATTACATCAAAGCAGTTATTGCATTTTTCAAATAAAAGTTTCATTTTCGCAAAAAGTATTTGGGAACTTCGCTAGACCTCTTGCGAGACTTCTTTCCTTTCTGAGAAACCCTTTTAAGAAAGTTATAACATTTTTTATAATACTCTTCAGAAAATGTACCTTCCAAAGTCTATCCTGCTTGTAACTCAAAATAGCATCACCACCTGCTCCATGACCACGTTGATTGTCATGATTGTCTATCATGACGAGAGCATCGTTCGTGTGCATAAGTTTACGGTCGGGGAATCCCCAGTCTTTTAAGTCTTTGAGCTTATCCCAACCACGGAAGCTGCGTCCAAAGGCGATACCGAAGACGAATTCGATAACTGCACCGATACTCGAGTACTCGTGTTTGCTTACCGCCTCCCCATAGCCGAGATCTATGACTTCCTGGTAAATGTAAGGACGTTTGCCAGGAGGAAAGAAATTGGCGGATAAGTTATTTAGTTTACTATAGATTTGTTGGAGGTCTTTCGGGTTCATGTGCTTTGCACCGTCGATTCTAAAAATAAAATTTACAAATATTAGCCACATCTCGGCATTGGTAATTTTTATTTATTTTTTTTTATTTTTAAAATGTTCTTCTTACCTCAAACCAGCAACTCCGTGATCGATGATGCGATTAAGAAACTCGACAATTTTATCCTGCACGTATTGCTGGCTATGGTCAAGGTCGTGGAGACCGCTAAGCTCGCAGACGCGCACCTCATTGGCGTTTCCGTAATTTTGTATGCCGCAAGTCGAGTGGAAATTATCGGCTGTGTACGGCACCGCTGGGTAATCTTTCTTTTGGGGCGTAGCAGTCGAGTTTGCGACTCCGATGGCTTTGTTAGCATCTCCAGTCATGTGATTGATTGTTGCAACGGCGAACCATATTGGTAAATTTCTCTTCGGTACCCGAGCGTGAGATGATCTTGTATGATATTGGTTGGTAGCGCTCGTACCATGGTCTCCATGGTTGCTCGATTACAAGACATTCTGATATTGGGGATACCTTATGAATGAAAAAGGAACGGTTAATTAATAGAAACTGGTGAATTTTTGATAAGTATCAATTGATTGTGAATAATAAGGCGTGTATGTTTCAAATATGATACGGGTGATGAAAATTTCACGCTTTATTATCAACAAAAAAGTGCAACTTATCATGTCTTTTTCAAATCTGTTAACGTTTAAAAACTATTCTTTTTTCAAACTTATAATTTTACAAAACTAAAATTTAAATCAATATTTAACTTTATAAAGTAAGTTTTACAATATTTATTAATTTTTTACAAACACAAAATTTACCTGTACACCACCAAAGCCCATCGGCCCTAGAAAACGTTCACATTCCTCGGCGATGTCCTTGAACTTAAAATTTAAATATAAAATTTAAATTTAAATTTAAATTGTCAATTATTTTAATTGCTGATAAGCGGTGACCTTGTCTAGATTGTTCTAAAAGTTGGCATGAATTATTTTATTACGGCAATTGCCATGTTCGCAATTGTCGTAATGCACTGATCGATGGCAGGTTGCCAAAATGCAGGAGCTACAACACTGCTATTACCTTTGACATTGGTTATTGATGAATTTCTTTTTATATAACATTTTCAAATAACTTAATAACGCTAGTCCTATCATAAAGTTTTGATGTCGCCGTTTTATTTGTGATGTGATTGGCTTAGAAAAATACAACATAACCTCATAGACGTAGTGTAGAAGAGAATGGAGCGTCTATAAGTAGATGACTAATTTTTTTAAATAATAAATTCATTGTATTTTCATATAAATACAAATGCATTACCAGTTTGGGTGTATAATATGCAACTTAAACAAAAAATTAAATAAGATCGCAATGTAATATTATTATGTCCATATTTAGAAAATATTATCAATGGTAAAACCAGAATTAGATTATCTTCCTTACTTTTTGTCCCGTGCTGTTGTACTACGTCATCTAATAGAGTCTAAAAAATACAAATATACCTAATCAGGTTTATAAATTATCGAAATACCGAAGGGTTGACTACTGGAGAAAGTAGTGCTTCAGTGATTTCAATTATAACGCGATTTTATAGTGATTTCATGTCACAAATTCCTAGTGATTTAAAGTAATTTTCATAACATAAAGTACAAATTTATTGAAATCTAAATAAAAATACATTAAGAGAGACCTGGGCAAGATTGCCATAGTGGAAAAAGACTATGTGCTGAATTTTGGATATAAATTATACCTATTTTTTAAATCGCATATAATATATTTCACATATTATCTGCTACTAACTTTTTGTGTATTCCATAAGTGTAATATCAATTATTTTTAGACCATATTTTGCGATTTTTCCATTATTATGCATTTAAACATACTTTTGAACGATTTGCTACCCTAGAGGTGAGCAGCTATAGCTGTTAAAGTTCTGCAGCCTATTATAGTAGCTGCTGCTAAAAACTGTGGCTGGCCAGCCAGCCAACAGAATTATCTGGCTGCACAGATGCTGCTGCTAGGTAAATGCTGCTAACCCGCCAGAAAGTAGAATTCTTTGGTTGGCAAAAAACTGTCAGCAGAATTCTCTAGCTGATCAGCAGAATTTTCTGGCTAGCTAGAAACTGCCAGCAGATTTTTCTGGATGGCCAGAAACTGTCAAGGAATTTTCTGACTGGCCAGCCGAATTTTCTGATAAGCCAGAAACTGCCAGCAGATTTTTCTGGATGGCCAGAAACTGTCAAGGAATTTTCTGACTGGCCAGCCGAATTTTCTGATTAACTAGAAACTGCCAGCAAATTTTTCTGGTTAGCTAGCAGAATTCTCTGGCTGGCCAGAAATTGACAGCAGAAAAATCTGCTGGCTAGCCAGAAAATTTCGCTGGCAGTGTCTAAACAGCCAGAAAATTTTGTTAGCACTTTCTGGCTAGCAAGACAATTCTGATGACTAGCCAGAAAATCCTGCTGGCAGTTTCTAGCTAGCCAGATACTTCTGCTGACTAGCCAGAGAGTTCTACTGGCCAGCCAGAAAATTTTGCTGACAGTTTTTGACCAACCAGAAAATTTTGTTAGCTGTTTCTGGCTAGCAAGACTATTCTGCTGACTAGCCAGAAAATTCTGATTGGTAAGATTCTAACAGCCTACGCAAGTAAAGACATCAGTTGTTGGTTTGATTTTCAAGTTAGTATAAACAATAATTTTTTTTTAATTTCGGCTTTATCTGGTGCTCATTATGTTTTTTATTTTATTTCGAATTTAATTTTTTGTACGTCACTAAAGAGTCAACGCTGGGACTGTAAAGTAAAATTGCGACGCTATGTAGACTTGATAACAGGTCGTCGTCAAATCGTACTTCTCTGCAATAATCTTGTGTCTGATGCGATGCAGCTTGAAAATTGCCAATTATCTTATTTGTGGCTTATCTGACGACAAAACTACATTTATTTCTAATCTTTTTTTGTACTTTAAGATAGTTTATACAGTTCAGTGGAGCTCTATCAAAACATATGACGTTGAGCACCACTGTCTGCAGCTCCTCTATATTTTTTTGTGTTGATCTTGAATTACGATCATTAAATTAATATTTTTCAAAAATAAGCTATAGAAGAGGTATTATAATTTATACCATCTTGTTTTTTAGATTTTCAAGAATCATATATCAGTTTTTGAGATAAATAATAGGAATGATCGCTTTGTAATCAACGAATATGTGCGTTTTCGCAAGTCTTAGTATAGGCATTGAGTGTTAAATACTCCAACTTTGAAACTAAATATTTTAATTTTTAATACTGGTACCTATGCTGAAATTTTAACCACATATTCAGGACACTAAAATTGGATTATTTGCAAAATTTCAGAGTGATAGTAAGAATTAAAAAAATCTGATATACTACCTTAACGATGATCTTACGAAATTGTAAGTCAGGGAAAGAGTAATTTTTTTATTGGGAAAAAATAAAGAAAGGTACTCTTTTTTGTTAGGATGCTTTTATTTCTTTCATAAATTTGAAGGAGTTACAGTTATAATATTTTATCATAAGAGAATTATTATTAGATTTGTGTAGTTATTTTTTTAAAAATTGCTCTTTGATGCCTTGTTTTCACTTTAAGCTTTGATATTACTGCAGCTTTGACTGAAATTTAAGACGTTATTCATTAGAAATGATTATTTATAAATAATTGAAATATTTTTTATTTATTCATTCGAGCCAATCATTTAAGTCAATTATTCATAACAATGACTCGAGCGGTTGATTTAAAAAAAGTATTTTATTTTTCATATTCTCGAAGCTGAATTTAATTGATCAAAATGTAAATCTGGCCTTAATCGTTTCCTAACAAGCAAATATGCATGAGGGATTGTTATAAAGGGGGTTTTTACCGTAATGATTACCTTTGCGTGTATCGCAAGTACGCCGTCCGGTTCGGTTGCGAGAATCTTAATGCGAGCTACGCCATCATCCTTTACAGTGACGGTCTTGCCAGTGCATTTGTTACCAATTTTTCTACCGCTTATTATGTCACAGTACTTTCCAGCTGGTAAGCCAGTCTGAAGTTTTTGCGACAAGTCAACTCCGTACTGACCGTTAAATGCCACAAAACCAAGATTGCCTCGTGAAAATGCTAGATAAATTATTTATAGACAATAAAAAAAATTTTAATTTAGTAAATTTCGAGTGAAAGTCATAATAGTAGTCATTTATTGACATATAAAAGAATAAATATTATAATAATGAATGAAAAGAAAGTAAAATTATTTTAAGTAATACTACAAACCGATTTGATTGTCATTGTTACTCCACCAATTTGTAAGTACGGCATCCTGGACAACATTACGGAACTCGATCATGCCGTAAACTTGGGACCAGCGATGTTCGCATACCCAGCCGTGATTGCAGCCATTGGCGTCGGCGCCGTTGGCAACATCGCCACTGATGGGATCGGGTGAAATGATGTTGCCTTTCTCGTCGGCAGGTGGTCCATGAGATGGATCAGAGAAGGCGAAAGAGCTCATCACGCGCGTCTTGCCGTATGGGTGAGCCAGCATAAATGACACGGCCATCTGTTGTCAATAGGTATCGGTTATCCAAAAAATCATCCAATTACATAGTACGAGCTTCACCTCGTATTTTTACATTATAACATTGAAATTCAATTTACTTTACATTAAATTTTACGCCTTTTTTATGTACTACCAAATTTAAAGTAATTCTTTAAATTTAAATTTTTATTATTTGTAGGTCATTCTTTATTTGAATTTTAATAAAATTAAAAAAATAAAAACTCATATAATTTCTTATAATAAGCTTTAAATAACAAACCTTCCAGAGTCTATCCTGCTTGTAACTTAAAATAGCATCGCCACCTGCTCCATGTCCACGTTGATTGTCATGATTGTCGACCATGACGAGAGCATCATTGGTGTGTATCAGACCACGGTCGGGGAATCCCCAGTGTTCAAAGTCTTTAAGTTTATCCCAGCCACGGAAGCTGCGCCCAAGGACGATACCAAAGACGAATTCGATGACCGCACCGATACCTGTGTATTCGTGTTTGCTTACTGCTTCGCCACCAAGATCGATGACTTCCTGGTAAATGTAAGGACGTTTGCCAGGAGGAAAGAAATCGGTTGATAAGTCGTTTAGTTTGCGATAGATGTGTTTGAGGTCCTTCGGGTTCATGTGCTTTGCACCGTCGATTCTAAAAATAAAATTTGCAAATATTAGACACATCTCGACATTGGTAATTTTTATTTTTTTTTTTTTTGGATTCCGAATTATCTTCTTACCTCAAACCAGCAACTCCATGATCGATAATACGATTAAGAAACTCGACAATTTTATCCTGTACGTACTGCTGGCTCTGGTCAAGGTCGTGGAGACCGCTAAGCTCGCAGACGCGCACCTCATTGGCGTTTCCGTAATTTTGTATGCCGCAAGTCGAGTGGAAATTTTCGGCTGTGTACGGCACCGCTGGGTAATCTTTCTTTTGGGGCGTAGCAGTCGAGCCTGCAACTCCGATAGCTTTGTCAATATCGCCGGTCATGTGATTGACTACCGCGTCCACGTAGATGCGTACGTGAGCCTTGTTGCAACGGCGAACCATATCGATGAATTCCTCTTCGGTACCCGAGCGCGAGATGAGCTTGTACGATATTGGCTGGTAGCGCTCATACCATGGTCTTTGCTCGATTACCAAACATTCCGATATTGGGGATACCTTGTGATAAAAAAAACGATAATCAGCTAATATGGCTTGTGAATTTTTAAATAAATTATTTAATAATCTGATTTCAAAAATAGAATTTTTATAAATGTATTAAGCTCAATGGCGAAAAATAACAAAACAAATAAGTAAATTTTAAAAAATTTAATGCTAGTAAGTGCATGCGTGACATTTTCAAATACGATATGCATCATAAAAACTTCGCACATTATCAACTAAAATGTGTGACTTATCGAGTCTTTCAAGTCAGTAAACTTTTACAAACTATTCTTTTTTTTAAACTTATAATTTTACAAAACTAAAATTAAAATTGATATTTAATTTTACAAAGTAAGTTTTAAAATATTTATTAATTTTTTACAAAAACAAAATTTACCTGTACACCACCAAAGCCCATCGGCCCTAGGAAACGTTCACATTCCTCGGCGATGTCCTTGAACTTCCACTCGAACAGGTGTACCATGGTCGTACGATTGTCCAAATAGTGGAGATCCTTGTAAGCACTGGCATCATAACTATGAGCTTGGGGTAGTTCTAGGGCCAACAGCACAAGGGCCAGCTGGAGAATCGTGAGCTTCGCCATCAGTAGATTCATGTTGCCTCCGACTTTTTTTCAAGTTAACTTCCTCGTCATTACTTACACCAGCCTCATTTATACTATTTTTCAACTCGTGCGTCATTATTTCGTGCACGTATTTTACACGCCCGTAAACTGTAAACATTTGTCTAGATGCTGCGACTTTGACAGCTAAAGAATTATTACGTATTGTGTTTTTTTTTTTAATTAATCATTTTTAATAACACATGTGGAAATAATTAATTACGTAGCATAATTATGAAAACACGATTATAATTCAAAAAGAATTTATTATTTCAAGTTCAATAACAAGGAATAAATATTATTTTATAATAAATCAATTTATTATAATTACATTATTTATAGTTTCAAAATATTTTTTCGGATTTTTAAAAATTTATTTTAAATATTTTTCATCTGAAATATTTTAAATAGGTAGTACCAGAATTTGTATATTATTTTATACGGTAGAACAAAAGTTTCCATAAAAATTTTTATTTTTCTCAATGTTTATTTTTCTACATACAATGTCTTAAACTCTACGTATTACTTACACGTGCTTGTTTTTTTTATTTTTAGGTATTTTTACTCTTAAAAGTAAATAAATAAATTTTACATACTTACGGATCAATTTCTAGAATACTGTTTATTGTCTGCTAGTGTCCCTATGTTTATTTATTTATTTATTTTTTTTTTTTTTTAATGACATGATTATGGGTTAGAATATATTTTTAGTTTTCTAAATTAACACAAGGTCAGATTTTCGTGTAAGTCTATTGATAAAAAAATCTAATGTTAACGATTATCTAAAATGCTAAATAAAATTAATCATAATTTCCAAAATTAATTTTCAATTAAATTATCACTTTTATATTTAATTTAAACTTTGGTAGCATGTCTCTCGTAAGAGGTTAACCCACAGTGCTGACAAATCTATCAGCTTAATATTATACATAAAACGATGCATTTGGTAAGTTTTAATTAAGTCTTATTTATAATATTCACTTCGTATCTTAATTTATCTGTAATTCAATTAAAATAAATGCAGAAAAATTAAATAAAGTATCAATTTCAGCTTGAATTATCCTAAAATTAAAAAAGAGAGCGCACAGAGATTAAAAACAGAATAGCGGTAAAAGTATCATTTACCTAAGGGTCAAGCTGGATCTTTCACCTCGTCTAACGATTCGAGCTACAAAATGACAAGCTGCAAGAGTGTCATGAAAGTTGCAATTATAGGCGCCAGCGGACTAACGGGTATTTATTTATTTATTTTTTTTTTCATAGCTTACTTAAATACTTTAATATGTGTACTTAAGCAATAATGATTTTAAAGAGAAGCAAGATTGCTTGTAACATTATTTTTTTAAATATTCATTGAATTATTTAAAATACTATAAATACAGTAAATGCTATACTTAAAATTCAGTAAGCGATCGTGGGCCTTAAAATTCAATTAGATTTGTAAGATAATATATTGCACAATTCATATAAATGAGCATGGACACGGGCACACATTATACTTGTGTGAAATAGCGAAAGTATATATCGCCGTGGTTGTATTTTAGAAGGGCACATGTAACTAGATATATAAATCAGGCTTTTTAATAGATAATATTTTTTTTTTTAATTTTCTCAAGCCAAATTAAATTTAACTGTTTGTCACATACATCTATATATAATTAGACTAATTAATTTTTTTCTTAATTAAAAAAATAATTTATCGTAGGAAAAAGTTTGGCAATGTGCTTGAAGCAGTCACCGCTCATTGACGAGGTGGCAATTTTTGATCACAGGCCAATACGTGGTTTACTGCAGGAACTAAGTCACACAAGTCGATGTAAGACAATTCAGCATTCAAAAAATTATACTGGCTCTAGTAATCACGATCTCGAGTTGACCTTGCGAAATGCTGGAATCGTTGCTATTACGTCGACTCACCAAAGGATTAGCGATGAAGCGAACGCACTTCATCAGTTGGTGCCAAAAATCGCCAAGTTTTGCCCCAAGGCAAGTAAATCTTTTTCTCGAATAATAGTATTTTATGGAATCAAATTCAACAAAGCAAGGTGGTCTTTATAAGTATGACCTTATTAAACGTTAATATTTAACGAGCAAAAATTAAAAGTCGTGTAAAAGCAAATAGTTAACAAGTAATATTTATGTACTTATCGATCGGGAAGTATTAACTCGTCAAATACCATACATTATTCAATATTGAGAAAGTGAAAATAAAGTGTGCTAGAATTTTGAAAAAAAAAATTGATTAATTATGAAACTTCGAATAAAGGCTTTTGTCGCGGTAGCATCCCGTTCGGTGAACGTATTGGTACCGATGCTCTACGAGCTGCTAAAGAAAACTTGTGTTTTCGATGGAAATCGACTATTTGGCGTACTAAATCTCTTCTCAATGCGAGCTAATTACTTTGCGTCTCAAAGCCTGGGCATTGCTCCGGAATATATTACGACACCAGTAATAGGAGGTGGTTGTTCGAAAACTTGCGTACCTCTTTTCTCTCAATCTAAGCCCTGCTCCGATTTTACCCCGGTAAGTTTAATTAATTCTTATACTTTTTACTCTTTCATTACTTGACTTATCTTTTATGCAAAAATTGTGTGCTTTCAAAATATTTACAACGTCTACATTATTTTTTGCCCATGAAATCCATTTTATTTTTTAAAAATTTGCACAGTATTTATTAACTATAGCCAATATTTGTCGAAACAATAAAATCAAGGCTATAGATTAAACTACGTTTCTTTAACCGATGTCAGTTTGATCAGTCTACATTGTAAGCTATACAAGTGTAAACAAAATCATAATTCTTCTTCTTCCTATTTCTCTTTTCGAATATAATATAATAATACAATCACTTGGAAATAAAATATTTACCGATTTTGCTTGCGGTCATTCGCAGGATGAGTTGAGTAAACTGATAGTGGCCGTGAGGAGCGCAGAAGAGCAACTCGGCCGTTCGTACAAGGACACAAACGTTGACTCGTCGGAGTCATTTGCTATGAGCCTGGGATTTGCCGCTGCCAGATTCTGCATTTCATTGTGCAAAGGTCAGACCAAAAATATAATGCCGTACCATAGCCGGATATTATCTACTTAAAAATCAGTTGGCCTGCCAGTTTTGTTGTGCGCCTTTCTAATGATATTCATCGCATGACGCTACACTTTATTAATTATATCTATTATTCTTTTTCTTCTCTCTTTAATGTTGATTACTTTTATTTTTGACGTGAATTAGTCTATATTTAATATTATGACGGAAGTGAATTTTTTTTGTTATCTAATTGAAAAAATTGAAAATTTAGACGAATTCAACGAAAACAAATATGATAATGAAACCCTTGACGTCAGAAATTATCACGTAGACAAGCTTAAGAATTTAATAATAACTAAGCAGAGTCAATTATAGAGTTTACTATCTTCTTAGTGCACCTGCCGTGCCGTTTACACAGTCACACGCGTCACGCAAATAATAGCCCAGACATATACACGAGAAAGAAAAAAACAAAAAAGAAAGAAAATTTGCATAATGTATAATTAAGCACAGCGTGGAAAAATTGACACTTTAGATGCGAATTTTGAGCTTTGAGAAACCTTGTGAGAGAGAGACTTACTATTTACGCTCTTGCGCGACTTATTATGTGTCTTCCGGCCATTGACCTTATAGAGAGAGAGAAAAAGCAAGAGATAGACCGAGGTTTTGTGTACCCTCGAACTGCTGTGCTATTGAGCTTGTCAGAGAGCAAAAAAAAAAAAAAATAGCAAGCAAGAGAAAGAGGTACAGGAAGAGAATCAAGTTTTTAGAAAAGGGGGGGGGATGAAGGTGATAGAACAAGGTAAAAATAGTCAAAGCATCGGGGAAAGGAAGGGAGGGTAGAAGGGGTGAGGGGAGGAGGAGGAGGAGGAGGAAACTCCTCGATTGTCGGCCACCCCGAAATCGGCCGATCACCTCGGCTTTACTGTCTCTTCGAGTATAGGTATATAGAGTCGGAGCAAAGCGAAACGCTTTTCTCATAGCCGACGGGACATAGGTAGAGGCCTTGGTTTTGTGACTCGCTTGAGAGTGTATAAACATTTAACAGACTCAACCTAAACACAGCAATATATAGCAGCAAGAGTATATAACACAAGCATAAGACGACAACAACAGTCTTTCTTTCTCTCTCTGTCTTTTTTTCTTTCTTTCTCTTACTCGAGTCTTGAGAGCATAAAGGAGAAAGCGTGAGAACAGGCGATTTTTCAGGTGGCTTCTTTGAAAATTCCTCCTTCGCGACATATAGCACA